>WSPJ01000223.1:0-23773 GCA_009764595.1 Geothlypis trichas
TATAGCATGGCAGGGCCTCATGGAATCAAAGGGACTGCAGTGAACACCATAGTCTCCATGGGATGAGGATGCAATGGAACCAAGGATACCATTGTGACACTCTGGGGCCTCATGGAACCAAAGGTCCATTGTGACCCAGCAGGGCCTCATGAAACCATGGACGCCATTTTTAACTTTGATGCCTTGTGAAACCAAAGTGCCATTGTGGGGCTCCCTGAAACCAATGGTCTGTTGTGCCACTGCAAGGCCTTATGGGATCATGGAGACCATGGTAACACCAAAGGCCTCACTGAACCAAGGGGCCATGGTGACACTATGGAGTGTTGGCAGGCAAAAGGGCAGTTGTCACACTGTGTGACACCATCAAACCAAGGAGACTGTTGTCGGCAGTACAAAAGCTCATGGAACCATAAGTCCATTGTGACATTGTCCTGCCTCATTGAGCCATGGAGACCATTATACTTGGGGACCCACTGGAACCAAGGGGTCATTGTGACACTGCAGGGCCTTATATAACCAAGGCAACCACCGTGACACTGCAAGGTCTCATGGAAGCAAGGGGCCATTGTGACACATCCAAGCCTAGTGAAACCAAGGGGCTATTGGGATCCTGGGGTACTCAATAGAACCATGGGGCCATTTTGAGACTCTGTGACCTCATGGAACCAATGGGTCATTGTGGCATCGTACAGTCCCATGGAAACAAGGAAATCATTTTGACACTGCAAGGCCTCATGGAAGCAAGGGGCCATTGTGCCACTGTGGAGGCAAGGAGACCATTGTTGTATCACTGGGCCTCATGGAAACAAAGATCTATTGTGATCCTACAGGGACTCTTGGAAAAGGGACCATTGTGATGCTGCAGGGCCCCAAGGATCCAAGAACATGGAACAGGTCTGGCTGGCTGGGCCTCCTGGGGCTGCCTGACTGGTCCAGCTGACCTTGGCATATTGAGGGTTGCTTCTCTCAGCCCCTGAAACCCTGGAGTTCTGTGCTTTCCTTTCTGTGGGAAGGAACTGTCCTTCTCCTCCAGGGGTTCATGGCCAAAACTGGGATTCCTCCTCCAAATTTGATTATATCCAAGGATTATTCCCATATGAAAACCTGCCAGGACATACAGCTCTGGCTGGCCTTAGCCTTTTGGGGGCCACCTCTTATCTGCCTTCAAAGCATTGGGGACCTGTGCTTTTCTTACCATAGAAAAAAACATCTTTCAAGTCCAGGTGTCCATGGCCAAAATTGGGATATGCTTTCAAAACTCCTTATATCCAAGGATATCTCCCAGACAAAAGCTGCCAGGTCTGTCCAGGTTCCTTTGGTTTCCTGAGGCCCAGCTCTCATCTGCATTTGAAACTCTGAGGTCTGTACTTTCCTGCTTTAGAAAAGAACTGTCCTTCTTGGCCAGATGCCCACAGACAAGAGTGGGATTTGGCCTCCCAAATTCTGTTTCTCCAAGGATTCCTCCTGACAATAGGTCTGGCTGGCCTTGATCTCCTTGAGGCCTTTGGAACACTGGGACTCTGCCCTTTCCTTCTCATGGAGAACTGTTATTCCAGTCCAGGAACCCACGGCTGAAATGGAACTCCACCCCCAAAACTCCCCAGATATCCCAAGTCTGCTTTCAGACAAAAGCTGCAAGGACAGACAGGTCTGACTGGCCTTGGCCTCTGGTGACTGCATCTCATCTGCCTTCAAACCCTGATGTTGCAGATATCTTTTCATGAAAATCCTTTCCTTAGGATTTCTTTCCTCCTGAGAAGCTAAGAGGCCTGAGGAACAAAATGTAAACAATGGTTATCTGCTGCTGTGGAATGCAACAGGTGGAACTGTGATTGGCCCATCTTAGATGTTTATAATTAATGGCCAGTTGCAACCCAGCTAGCTCAGCTCTCTGTCTGAGCCACAAACCTTTGTTATTCATTCCTTTCTATTCCTAGACTAGCCTTCTGATGAGAACTTTTTCTTCTATTCTTTTAGTATAGTTTAATGTAATGCATATCATAAAATAATAAATCAAGCCTTCTGAAACATGGAGTCACATCCTCGTCTCTTCCCTCATCTGAAAACCCTTTGAACACCGTCACACCCTGGGGTTCTGTGGTTCCTTCTTAAAGAAAAGAACTGTCCATCTTGTCCAGGTGCTCCTCGCCTCAGGCACTTCACCGCTTCATAGGACAAAGGAGCTCTGTGCTCAGTGGGCTGGAGACTGAGGACAGCAGAGGAGAGTCTTGGGAGGGACTGAAGGGTGGTTTCAGAGGTGGTGGATCCTTTTGACATGGTAGAGAACAGCCAGAGAAAGAAAAAATTAATGCCAGGTGCAACTGGGGAGGTGCAGACAGAGGCGAAAGGAATTTAACTCAGAGGCAGGGCTGTGGTGCAGCACATCGACCAGAAGGAGCAGCCCAAGGCTTTGTGTGGGCAGGCAGAGCAGGCAGGAGGCAGAGCTGTCAGCAAAGGAAGGGCCCAGCCAGGTGGGGCAGCCGGGGGATGCCGACAGCCTGCAGGGACAGAGGTGCAGGTTTGCTAAGCACAGAGATACCTCTCCTTTGCTTGTCCCCACCTGTCCATCAGTGCCTTCAGTGTTGTGCTCTGTCTGGAGCCTGGGACACTTTCTCAGTCCTGTCCTTCATCGGGACCCTTAACTCTTCAAGAAACTTCTATGGTTCAATCTGACTTTGAGTTCTTGAGAAGTTTTTGAGCCCACTCTGAAGGACTGAGTCTGATGCAAAGAGCACCAAAGCCCCAGAGGGTCATTACAGTCCTTGTGCTGTGTCTGTGCTGCTGAGCTGGGCCGGGCTCCTGGCCCAGAGGCAGCTCCTGGCAAGGGCAGCGCTGCAGAGAGACAGCTCTGGCCAGGAGCAGCTCCTGTGCACAGCCCAGCAGGGCTGGGGCACTGCCAGGGCCCCTCAGGGACACCAGCAGGGCACAGAAGAGCTCACAGGGGCTCAGCACTGGCAGGGGCTGTGGCATGGCCCAGAGGGGCTGTGTCCAGCAGCACCTCTGTGGCTGTGTCATAGAGGCACAGAGCAGCTGTGATGTCAGCAAGGGGCTGTGTGACAGCACAGAGTGGGCTGTGTGAGGTCACAGATTGGGCTGTGACATCACAGAGTTTGTTGTGTGTAGTCATTGAGCAGCTTTAGCATCATAGAGGGATTCTATAACATGACAGAGCAGGCTGTGACATCATGGCATGGCTGTTGACATCATAGAGCAGGCTGTGAGGTCAGAGTGTGTGCTGTGAAATTACAGAGTGTCAGTATGACATCACAGAGGGTTTTGTGCATCACTGAGGGGATTGTTACATCACACAGCTCTCTGTGACATCACAGTGTGAGACCATAGAGCAGATCTTGGCATCATGGAAGTGGTTCTGTGACATGAGGGAGTGGTTGTGACATCTTCGGTTGGCTGTGTAACATTACAGAGCGGCCTGTGACATCACAGAACAAATTGTGACATCGCAGTGTGACTCTTTTCATTAGAGTCTTTTGTGACATCACAGATCAGCTGTGTGACATCACAGGGACAGTGTGACATCCCAGGGGGCTGTGTGACATCACAGGGCTGGGTGACATCACAGGGGCGTGTGAGGTCACTGGGGAGGTCACTCTGCCCCAGCCCCCCTCACAGCTCCCCCCAGAGCAGTCCAACCCTGCTCGTGCACAGCGGGGTCCCCTGTCCCCCCGGGTCCCCCCACCCCCGGCCCCGCAGCCTCCCCCAGAGGATGTTCCAGATCGACCCCAGAGCCTGCACGGGGACGGGGGGCTGGGGCCCTGGGGGTGCACGGGGGAGGGACCCTGCATCGTCCCCGTGTCGCCCTGGCCCAGGCTCTGGCCCTGGGGGACACGGGGACGCTGCCAGGGGGTCCCTGTCCCCCTGTGCCACCCCCAGGGCCCCAGCCCCCCGTCCCCGTGTCAGGCTCTGGGGTCGATCTCCGTGGAACATCCTCTGGGGGAGGCTGCGGGGCCGGGGGTGGGGGGACCCGGGGGGACAGGGGACCCCGCTGTGCACGAGCAGGGTTGGACTGCTCTGGGGGGAGCTGTGAGGGGGGCTGGGGCAGAGTGACCTCCCCAGTGACCTCACACAGCCCCTGTGATGTCACCCAGCCCCTGTGATGTCACACAGCCCCCTGGGATGTCACACTGTCCCTGTGATGTCACACAGCTGATCTGTGATGTCACAAAAGACTCTAATGAAAAGAGTCACACTGCGATGTCACAATTTGTTCTGTGATGTCACAGGCCGCTCTGTAATGTTACACAGCCAACCGAAGATGTCACAACCCACTCCCTCATGTCACAGAACCACCTTCCATGATGCCAAGATCTGCTCTATGGTCTCACACTGTGATGTCACAGAGAGCTGTGTGATGTAACAATCCCCTCAGTGATGTCACAAAACCCTCTCTGTGATGTCATACTGACACTCTGTAATTTCACAGCACACACTCTGACCTCACAGCCTGCTCTATGATGTCATACAGCCATGCCATGATGTCACAGCCTGCTCTGTCATGTTATAGAATCCCCTCTATGATGCTAAAGCTGCTCAATGACTACACACAACAAACTCTGTGATGTCACAGCCCAATCTGTGACCTCACACAGCCCACTCTGTGCTGTCACACAGCCCCTTGCTGACATCACAGCTGCTCTGTGCCTCTATGACACAGCCACAGAGGTGCTGCTGTGACACAGCCCCCTCTGGGCCATGCCACAGCCCCTGCCAGTGCTGAGCCCCTGTGAGCTCTGTCTGTGCCCTGCTGGTGTCCCTGAGGGGCCCTGGCAGTGCCCCAGCCCTGCTGGGCTGTGCACAGGAGCTGCTCCTGGCCAGAGCTGTCTCTCTGCAGCGCTGCCCTTGCCAGGAGCTGCCTCTGGGCCAGGAGCCCGGCCCAGCTCAGCAGCACAGACACAGCACAAGGACTGTAATGACCCTCTGGGGCTTTGGTGCTCTTTGCATCAGACTCAGTCCTTCAGAGTGGGCTCAAAGAACTTCTCAAGAACTCAAAGTCAGATTGAACCATAGAAGTTTTCTTGAAGAGTTAATGGGTCCCGATGAAGGACAGGACTGAGAAAGTGTCCCCAGGCTCCAGACAGAGCACAACACTGAAGGCACTGATGACAGGTGGGGACAAGCAAAGGAGAGGTATCTCTGTTGCTTAGCAAACCTGCACCTCTGTCCCTGCAGGCTGTCGGCATCCCCCGGCTGCCCCACCTGGCTGGGCCCTTCCTTTGCTGACAGCTCTGCCTCCTGCCTGCCTCTGCCTGCCCACACAAAGCCTTGGGCTGCTCCTTCTGGTCGATGTGCTGCACCACAGCCCTGCCCTCTGAGTTAAATTCCTTTCGCCTCCTGTCTGCACCTCCCCAGTTGCACCTGGCATTAATTTTTTCTTTCTCTGGCTGTTCTCTACCATGTCAAAAGGATCCACCACCTCTGAAACCACCCTTCAGTCCCTCCCAAGACTCTCCTCTGCTGTCCTCAGTCTCCAGCCCACTGAGCACAGAGCTCCTTTGTCCCTATGAAGCGGTGAAGTGCCTGAGGCGAGGAGCACCTGGACAAGATGGACAGTTCTTTTCTTTAAGAAGGAAACCACAGAACCCCAGGGTGTGACGGTGTTCAAAGGGTTTTCAGATGAGGGAAGAGACGAGGATGTGACTCCATGTTTCAGAAGGCTTGATTTATTATTTTATGATATGCATTACATTAAAACTATACTAAAAGAAT
Source organism: Geothlypis trichas (assembly GCA_009764595.1). NCBI lineage: Eukaryota > Metazoa > Chordata > Aves > Passeriformes > Parulidae > Geothlypis > Geothlypis trichas. The sequence continues at coordinate 5,725 of WSPJ01000223.1, forward strand.
AGAAGAAAAAGTTCTCATCAGAAGGCTAGTCTAGGAATAGAAAGGAATGAATAACAAAGGTTTGTGGCTCAGACAGAGAGCTGAGCTAGCTGGGTTGCAACTGGCCATTAATTATAAACATCTAAGATGGGCCAATCACAGTTCCACCTGTTGCATTCCACAGCAGCAGATAACCATTGTTTACATTTTGTTCCTCAGGCCTCTTAGCTTCTCAGGAGGAAAGAAATCCTAAGGAAAGGATTTTCATGAAAAGATATCTGCAACATCAGGGTTTGAAGGCAGATGAGATGCAGTCACCAGAGGCCAAGGCCAGTCAGACCTGTCTGTCCTTGCAGCTTTTGTCTGAAAGCAGACTTGGGATATCTGGGGAGTTTTGGGGGTGGAGTTCCATTTCAGCCGTGGGTTCCTGGACTGGAATAACAGTTCTCCATGAGAAGGAAAGGGCAGAGTCCCAGTGTTCCAAAGGCCTCAAGGAGATCAAGGCCAGCCAGACCTATTGTCAGGAGGAATCCTTGGAGAAACAGAATTTGGGAGGCCAAATCCCACTCTTGTCTGTGGGCATCTGGCCAAGAAGGACAGTTCTTTTCTATAAGCAGGAAAGTACAGACCTCAGAGTTTCAAATGCAGATGAGAGCTGGGCCTCAGGAAACCAAAGGAACCTGGACAGACCTGGCAGCTTTTGTCTGGGAGATATCCTTGGATATAAGGAGTTTTGAAAGCATATTCCCAATTTTGGCCATGGACACCTGGACTTGAAAGATGTTTTTTTCTATGGTAAGAAAAGCACAGGTCCCCAATGCTTTGAAGGCAGATAAGAGGTGGCCCCCAAAAGGCTAAGGCCAGCCAGAGCTGTATGTCCTGGCAGGTTTCATATGGGAATAATCCTTGGATATAATCAAATTTGGAGGAGGAATCCCAGTTTTGGCCATGAACCCCTGGAGGAAAAGGACAGTTCCTTCCAACAGAAAGGAAAGCACAGAACTCCAGGGTTTCAGGGGCTGATGAGAAGCAACCCTCAATATGCCAAGGTCAGCTGGACCAGTCAGGCAGCCCCCAGGAGGCCCAGCCAGCCAGACCTGTTCCATGTTCTTGGATCCTTGGGGCCCTGCAGCATCACAATGGTCCCTTTTCCAAGAGTCCCTGTAGGATCACAATAGATCTTTGTTTCCATGAGGCCCAGTGATACAACAATGGTCTCCTTGCCTCCACAGTGGCACAATGGCCCCTTGCTTCCATGAGGCCTTGCAGTGTCAAAATGATTTCCTTGTTTCCATGGGACTGTACGATGCCACAATGACCCATTGGTTCCATGAGGTCACAGAGTCTCAAAATGGCCCCATGGTTCTATTGAGTACCCCAGGATCCCAATAGCCCCTTGGTTTCACTAGGCTTGGATGTGTCACAATGGCCCCTTGCTTCCATGAGACCTTGCAGTGTCACGGTGGTTGCCTTGGTTATATAAGGCCCTGCAGTGTCACAATGACCCCTTGGTTCCAGTGGGTCCCCAAGTATCATAATGGTCTCCATGGCTCAATGAGGCAGGACAATGTCACAATGGACTTATGGTTCCATGAGCTTTTGTACTGCCGACAACAGTCTCCTTGGTTTGATGGTGTCACACAGTGTGACAACTGCCCTTTTGCCTGCCAACACTCCATAGTGTCACCATGGCCCCTTGGTTCAGTGAGGCCTTTGGTGTTACCATGGTCTCCATGATCCCATAAGGCCTTGCAGTGGCACAACAGACCATTGGTTTCAGGGAGCCCCACAATGGCACTTTGGTTTCACAAGGCATCAAAGTGTAAAAATGGCGTCCATGGTTTCATGAGGCCCTGCTGGGTCACAATGGACCTTTGGTTCCATGAGGCCCCAGAGTGTCACAATGGTATCCTTGGTTCCATTGCATCCTCATCCCATGGAGACCTATGGTGTTCACTGCAGTCCCTTTGATTCCATGAGGCCCTGCCATGCTATAATGGTCCCTTGGTTCCAGTGGGTCCCAAAGTGTCAGAATAGTCTCCATTGAGACCCTGCAATGTCATTGTGATCCCCTTGGTTCCACAGGGCCCCACAGTGTAACAATGGACTCTTGGTTCCATGAGGTTCCTCAGTCACAATGGTCTCCTTGGATCTGCAGTGTCACAGTGGTCCCTTGGCTCCATGTGGCCACACTGTCACAATGGCTCATGGTTCCATGAGGCCATACAGTTGAACAACAGACCCTTGGTTCCACGAGGCCTTGATGTGTCACAATGGACTTTTGGTTCCATGAGGTTTCACTCTGCCAACAGCAGTCTCCTTGGTTCTGCAGTGTCACCATGGTCCCTTTGTTCCATGAGGTTCCACAGTGGAACATGGTCACCTTGGTTTTGTGAGGTTCTGCAGTGTCACAACAGACCCATGGTTCCACGAGGCCTTCCTGCGTCACAGTGGCCCCTTGGTTCCAAGAGATTTGTCAGTGTCACAAGGTTCTCCTTGGGTCTGGATTATCACAATGGACCATTGGTTCAATGTGGCCTCAATGTACAAAAATGGATTTTGGTTCTGTGGGATTCTGCAGAGTCACAATGGAGCCTTTGTTCAATGATTTTGCTCAGTGTCACAGCTGACTCCTTGGTTCTGTGAGGCCTCGCTGTCACCAAATCTCTGAAATATCAGAAAAAGACTCATTAACACTAATTTGATTTTTAAGAGGGTATCATTTATTCAGGCCTGAGGTCTAGTGAGGGATAATCTCAATCTTATGTGGACATGTAATTCTACCAGCGTTACTAAATTTGTATTACAATTTACGCATTACTACAAAATCCACCCAAATTCCCAGTTTCAGTCCTTTTTTTTTCTGCCATTACATTCTTGAGCTAGATGTCTTCTTGTCTTGAAACCACCCCTGCTGGGAAAGCAGCCCTTGCATGCCTTCTTCCTGTGCTAAAAGTTCACAGGCACAGTAAAAATTGAATTACCATCTGATATCAAGGCCAAGGCTTTGTGTGGGCAGGCAGAGGCAGGCAGGGGGCAGAGCTGTCAGCAAAGGAAGGGCCCAGCCAGGTGGGGCAGCCGGGGGATGCCGACAGCCTGCAGGGACAGAGGCGCAGGTTTGCTCAGCACCAGAGACACCTTTGCCTTGCTTGTCCCTACCTGTCATTACTGCCACCAGTGTTGTGCTCTGTCTGGAACCTGGGGACACTTTCTCAGTCCTGTCGCTCAGATGGATCTATTTAAAGTATGAGAAACTTCAATTTCACTCTCTTTTTGAGTCCCTGAGAAGGTTTTTGAGCATACTCTGAAGGACTGAGTCTGATGCAAAGAGCACCAAAGCCCCAGAGGGTCATTACAGTCCTTGTGCTGTGTCTGTGCTGCTGAGCTGGGCCGGGCTCCTGGCCCAGAGGCAGCTCCTGGCAAGGGCAGCGCTGCAGAGAGACAGCTCTGGCCAGGAGCAGCTCCTGTGCACAGCCCAGCAGGGCTGGGGCCACTGCCAGGGCCCCTCAGGGACACCAGCAGGGCACAGACAGAGCTCACAGGGGCTCAGCACTGCCAGGGGCTGTGGCATGGCCCAGAGGGGGCTGTGTCACAGCAGCACCTCTGTGGCTGTGTCATAGAGGCACAGAGCAGCTGTGATGTCAGCAAGGGGCTGTGTGACAGCACAGAGTGGGCTGTGTGAGGTCACAGATTGGGCTATGACATCACAGAGTTTGTTGTGTGTAAGTCACATTGAGCAGCTTACAGCATCATAGAGGGGATTCTATAACATGACAGAGCAGGCTGTGACATCATGGCATGGCTGTATGACATCACAGAGCTGGCTGTGAGTCAAAGTATGTGCTGTGACATTACAGAGTGACAGTATGCCATCACAGAGAGGGTTTTGTGACATCACTGAGAGGGTTGTGACATTACACTGCTGTCTGTGACATCATAGAATAGGGTGTGAGGCCATCAAGCTGATCCTGCCATTTTGGAGGATGACTCTGTGACATCAGAGAGTGGGTTGTGACATCACTGGGTGGCTGTGTAACATCACAGAGTAGGCTGTCACATCACAGAACAGACGGTGATGTCACCGGGTGATTTTGTGACATAACAGAATCTTCAGTGACATCACAGTGCAGTTGTATGATATTGATAACACATCGTGACATCACAACGTTGGTTCTGTGACATCAGAATGGGTCTGTGTGACATCAAAGATTGGGCTATGACATCACTGATGGCTGTGTGACATCACAGAGCAGCTGTATGACATCACAACTTGCTGTGTGAACTCATAGGGATTGTGTGACATCACAGGGATGTTGCATGACATCACAGGGGCTGTGTGAGGTCACTGGGGAGGTCACTCTGCCCCAGCCCCCCTCACAGCTCCCCCCAGAGCAGTCCAACCCTGCTCGTGCACAGCGGGGTCCCCTGTCCCCCCGGGTCCCCCCGCCCCCGGCCCCGCAGCCTCCCCCAGAGGATGTTCCACCAGATCGACCCCAGAGCCTGACACGGGGACGGGGGTCCGGGGCCCTGGGGGTGGCACAGGGGGACAGGGACCCCCCGGCAGCGTCCCCGTGTCCCCCAGGGCCAGAGCCTGGGCCAGGGCTCCTTCACCCTGTTACCAACGAGGCCTTGAGAGCGCTGAAAAAATCCCCAGCAAGGGATCAGCAAAAACCAGATTGAATATTAAGGGACAGCAGCACAAAGTTCCTTGGCAAGAGTCACTCTGCTCCTGAGTGGACACTTCAGGCACAGCAAGGAAACAAAGCAACAACAAAACCAAACCAAATCCAGGCAATCAAACCAGAAATGAACTGAGAACTGTCCCTGTGTGTGTGTGACACAAGGTAGGTGAGGGCAAGGATAAAAGAAATACGGGTAAAAGCTTAACAGACATCAAACATAACAGGACTTAACTTATACCTTAACCTTAACTGACACCATCAACTTCACAATTTAGCAGAAAAACAGCACTTAATAGTACTTAACCTAAATTATAACCTATGACTTTGCAATTTAACAGAGGAATAACATTTCACAATATTTAACTTAGCTAGTATCTTATATTAAACATAACAACTTAGCAAAAGAACAACTCTTAGCAGCATTTAACTTAGCTTTGACTTTGTGAATTAACCTCACTTACAGACCTGACTAACTCTGCTGTCCAAGGCACTCAAACCCCTCCGAGAGCAGCATTTCTGCCACATTTCCCCAGCACAGGCACTCCTGTGTGCACACAGACACAAAGAGTCAGTGCAAGGCACCTGTGAGAAATTCCCCTGAGGGCAGGAAATGCTCCCTGTGGATCCTTTGGCATCTCCCTAGCGGGTGAAGGGCTGAGCCTGGAGGAGTGGGGGGATCGGCCCAGGCTCCGTCGTTGTTGGGGATCCCCGAGTGCAGCAAACGGGAGAGTTCCCGGCTGGGAGAGGCCCCACTCAGAGGGAGTGGCTGGCCCAGGAGAGCTCCAAGGGCTCCTTTTGGAGCGCTGTGTGCAGGGCCCCAAGAGAGGGGCTTCAGTCCCAGACATGGTTCATCCTGGCCGCACTTGGCACCAACAGCTTTCTTTGGCACTGTGAGAACAGGGATGTTGTGCCACGGAGGGAACAAAACCAGTTCCCAGGGCTGCTCATCCAGAAAGCAGGAGCTGGTTGGGCAGCAGCAGTGCCTGGAGCAGACAGTGTTTGTGATGAGCTGCAGAGGAGCTGAGCCCAGGGGTTGTTGGCCAAGGCCGAGCCCCAAGGAGCATTTCTCAGCTGGCAGGGCGGGCTGAGAAGGGGAGGGGGGAATGCAGCAGCACAGGGTCCATGGAACCAAGGGACCAGTGTGACACTGAGAGACCACGTCAAACCAAGGGTCCATTCATGACACCGCGGGGCCTCATGGAACCGTGGAGACCATTGTGACATTTTTGGGGTGTCATGGAAACAAGGGGACATTGTGACCCTGTAAGACCCCACGGAGCCAAAGTTTTATTGTGACATTGCAAGGCCTCATGGAACCATGGACAGACCACTAGGACACTTCACAGCCGCAAGGAACCAAGGGGCCATTATGACACTGTGGGGCACCATGGAATCATGGAGACCGTTGTGACACTGAGGGGACCCATGGGATCATGGAGACCATTGTGATGCTATGAGGCCCCATGGAATAAAAAAAGCATTGTGACACTGAGGCCTCATAGAATCAGTGAGACCACTGTGACCCTGGGGTTCCCCACAGAACCAAGAGGACCATTTGATACTGTGGGGCCTGGTGAAACCAAGAGGCCTTTGTGACACTGCAGGGCTGCATGGAACCAAGGGGCCACTGTGACATTGCAGGGCCTCGTGTCATCAGTGGTCCATTGTGACACCGGGCAACAAAAGGAGACCATTGTGACACTGCAGGGCTGCTGGAACCAAAGCTCCAGGGTGACACAGAGGGGTCTCCTGTCATCAATGGTCCATTGTGGCACTCTGGAGCCAAAGGACACCATTGTGACACTGCAAACCACAAGAGTCCAAAGGTCCATTGTGACATTGCAGGGCTCATGGAACAGAGGAGTCCTATGACATTGTGGGGCCTGGAGAACCACGGAGAACATTGTGATATTGCAAGGCCTCATGAAATCATTGGGACCATTGTGACATTGCAGGGCCTTGTGGAATTGTGGGGACCATTGTGATACTTTAGGGCCTTATGAAACCTAGGGGCCACTGTGACATTGTGGGACCCTATAAAACCTAGGGACCAGTGTCACACTGCAAGTATTCTTGCAAACAATAGGCCATTGTGACACTGTGGGGCCCCACAAAACCAAGGGGACAGAGAGCATGTCTGGATGATTTGGCCTCCCATTAAATGCCTGACTGGTCCAGCTGACCATTGCCTGTTGAAGGGCACTTCTCATCTTCTATTGAAACACTGGGGCTCTGTGCTTTCCTTCGCAATAGAAAAGAACTGTCCTTCTCCTCCAGGCACCCATGGCCAGATTTGGGATTTCACCTCCAAATTTCCTTTTATCCAAGGATAGTTCCAAGAGGAATATTACCAAGACAAGTCTGGCTGGAAATGGTTTCACAAGGGTCACCTCCCATCTGTCCCTAAAACATTGGGAAAAGCTTTGTGCTTTCCTTCCCATGGGAAAGAACTGTCCTGCTTCTCCAGGTGCCCATGGCTGAGACTGGGTTTCCACCTCCAAAATTCCCTACATCCAAAGTCTTCTCCCAGAAAAAATATGCCATTCCTGACAAGTCTGGCTGGCCTTAGACTAGTGAGGTTCTCACCTACCTTCCAAACATAGGTGCTCTGTGCTTTCTCCTATGGAAAAGAGTTGCCCTTCTTGTCCAGGTGCCCATGGCCAAAACTGGAATTTCATCTCCAACATTCCCTGTCGTGACAGAGTGGAGGAGATTGTTGGCTGGAAACATTTCATGTGAGGAGGAGGAAGGGGCAGGTCCAGCCCTGCTCTGCCCTGGAACCCTAATCCCCCCAGAGCCTCTATCCCAGCCCAGCAGTGGCTGCCAGTTCCTGGCACAGCACAGGCAATGCTCCACAGCCACCTCTGCAGCCCCCAGCCCAGCTCCTGAGGGACCAAGTGAGCCCAAGCCCCACCTGGGGGAAGGGCCCAGGGAGACCAAGGGGTATTGAAGGCTGACCACAAGGCAAGCACACATCTTGACCCTACCTCCTCTTGGAATTTCCTTCAAACATCTCTGGAATCCAGGAGTTGGTAGCTTTGTGTGTGCTTCTCAGTATCCTTTTTGTCGTTTGCTCTTTCTGTGTCTTCTTATTATTCTCTCCTCTTGCAAATTTTGATTAACTTAAAATGGAACAAACTAAGAGTATGTGAAATTGAATGGGCCAAGTTAATGCAAAATGTGTATTTGACTGATTGAATGCTGTATTAAACCCTTTGCCAAGCTTCTCTAATTTTCTAAAGTTGCCAGTAAAGGCTGTTTTGTTGTTTTGAACTCTTGAGGATTTCTTGTTGGTATTTCTCCAGTACATCCAACTCAGAGGACACAAACAATTGTAATTCCTTTTAAATGTCTCCTTGAGAGAGTTGTCTGGGGGATGGGGGTCAGGGCTTGTGTGTCCTGCTTGGCCCAGCCCAGGCAGGGCTTTCCCAGCCACATCCCACACTCCATTGCCCAGCTGGAGCCGCTGGTGCCTCTGAGTTGTGCTGCCCCAGCCCCAGGGACGCTCTCCTTGTCTGCCCATTCCCCCACGCTCTCTGGGCAGGGATGGCCTCAGTGGGGGCTGCTGACATCCTCAGCACCTTGGAGGCTGCTGCTGAATTTTCCTGCTGCAGAGGCTTGCTCAGCCTTCAGCTCTTGAGTGCAGGAATTCAGTGTCCCAGGGGTCATTAACATTCAGAACACCTTAACAAGCCAAGCCTCTGGGAATAATTTGATTTTAATTTTCAAATCCTTTAGGGTTAATTATACAGATTTCAGTAGTGTATTCAAACTGAATATATTGTATTTAAAAAGACAGTGAGAAGAGATTCTTTAGGCCCTGTTTAGATTTTTTCCCCTGTTAATACATTGAAATGTGCAATCTCCAACTGACACTGAATCCAAGTACCTCCTCATGCAGTATGAATAGATATGAAAATCAAGATCCTTCATGGCTGACAATCAATCAGACTCTGTCCCTGTCCCCACCCCACCATTTCCCCCATCCCAGCCCTGGCACTCAGAGTAGCCTTGTGCAAATCTGAGCTCCCTCCAGCCCAGGCTGCACCTGCAGCTTTCAGCTCCTTGGCTGCAACTCCCACCTGCTTTCCTTGGAGAAGGAGCTGCCCAAGACACAGAGGGATGTTCATTTCTTGTCAGCCAACAAAGCCAAGGGAAGGCACAGCGCCATCAAATGCAAAAGTCATTCCTCTGCTGGGCTCTGCCCTGCACTTGATCACTACAGCCTGTCTATTGGAATGGAATCCCAATATTTCTAGGTGGAATGTACCTGGGCTGTTCTGGGCCTTAGCTTCTTGGCCGGAGGCAGCAGCTCTGGCATCCACCACCGGGATACCTCTGTCTGGCTGGAAAATGCAGCTAGGCACTAGAAACCAAGTCCAGGCTTGTGGGAAGCTCAGTTTTACCTCTGGTGAAGGTCCTTAGGCGAGGTGAAGAGAAAGGGGACAGTTTCTGATGGAGGGTTAAAATCCAGAGCTTTATTCCAATAGCACAGACATCTGAATCATGGTAACAGCTCCAACAGAACAGCAAGCACGTGGTCTCAGGTTCCTTTTAAGCTCAGGGATGGGGGGGGCGGGAAGAACAGGTAAGCCACCAACCCGGTGGGAGGAGGTGGGCCCTCAGGGGATAATGACACTTGGCTAACCCAATGACGCCCAGGGTGAGGGGCATTTTTTTAACTTCTGCCAACCACACGACAGCCTTGCTGGAATGTTAAGATTGACTGACAGCACTTAGCAAGAGACAAGGGGGAGGGAAGGTCAGTACATCTGGGGAATTAGGGAAATATAAAACCGGAGGTCGCAACACACTGCAACACCTGTCCTATTTCCTTCATCTCTCCTTTGCTAGGGACCTTGTGGGACAAGGGAGCTCTGCTCTGGCTATGGAGGGAGGTGCAAGTGCAGCCCTGGAGTGGGAACAAGAACTCATCAGGTTTGTGTCCTATGGGGACCACGAACTGGTAAGACACAGAGACACAGAAATATATCTCTTCATGTCACACACAAAAAATGCGAACATGATAAAATTTAAGAAACATCTAAATCCTTCCCTCTTCTTGTGACATCCCACCAACATCTGACATGTCCACCATCCACAAAGGATTCCCATACAGGAAGGATTTTAGACAAAGACATCTTAGTTGTAGTTTTATGTCAGTCTTGCTCCTGTCTGAAACAGGGCCCACTTAGGTGCCAGGATAATCAGAGAGCTGAGGTGTGTGCTGGAATTCAATGCCCTCCCCATCCTGCAGCAGCCCTGCATTTTCCTGCTGCAGCCTTGGTCTCCAGCACAGCCATGGAGGCTCTTTGGGCTCTGGAGTGTTGCTGCAGCCCCCAAGGGCAGCTGAGCTCTGCCTTTGGCACAGTCAGGTGTGGCCAGCGCAGGCCATGCTCAGCAATTGCTTGTGTGTGCCTGGCCTTGCTGTCAGCCCCGGCAGCGGCTGCGTGGCCCCTTTGTGGCCCTGTGCTGGCCCAGCCATGGTGGCCCAGCCCCTGTGCAGGCCCAGCCCAGGCCAGGAGCATTGCGGCTGGGAACGGCTCCTGTGCCATGGTGCCCACAGCAGCCTTGGGGCTCTGTGCCCCATGGCCTCCCTGCTGGGCAGCCTCTGCCAGCCCCTGCAGAGCCCGTGGCACCTGTGGGGCTGCACAGACAGCCCTGCCCCGGGCTCTGCCAGCCTCTGGGCCAGCAGAGAGGCAGCCAGGGCTGGCCATGGCCGGGAACAGGCCCTGAGCCCTGCAGGAGGATGGAGCTGGGCCACAGCCAAACTCAGCCCAGGCCAAAGCTGGGCTCAGCAGCCAGGGCTGCCAACATATGGGGACAGAGGCTGGCACTGACAAATATCCTGGACCCCCTCCCTGCTCTGTCCATGCCACCAAGGGGACAGAGCAGCCTCCTCTCTGGGCCACTTGCCTGTTTGCAATGCCTTGCACAGGCGCTGGCCCTGCCCCACAAGGCCTGGCCTGAGTCCTGCCCCTGCACGCTCAGCCAGGCTGAGATGGACACTGATGGTTTCTGGGCCAGGCTCTCTGAGCCCGGCCCAGCTCCCTGCAAGCTCTGCCAGCTGCCCTGAGCTCTGGCCAGCACCAAGGGCCTCTCCCCAGCTCAGCCCAGCCGACTCTGGCCCCACAGCTCTGCTCAGCCCAGGCTGCTCTGGCCACTGCCCCACGGCCTCAGGCCCTGCCAAGGGTACAGCAGCAGCTGCAGCTGCCACAGGACTCAGCCCCAGCCATGGGGGAAGGTGCTTGGCCAAGGTTTTGCGGAGAAAAGAAGAGAACTAGACAACTTTTACAAAGTTGTATAGAACCAGTATGTGTTTATTGCAGCGCTGGACGCATGCGTACCCCAAAGGTACCAAAAGGGCATGCGTACCTCCGAGAATTTCAGGTCTCCTTTTATCCCCCTTCTACATACATATGCATACAGTTTCACAATAGGCTCATACATATTCATTTTTGTGGATTTCAGCGTGACATTTGCTGCTAGTTCTCTTTATCAAAAGGAATTCCTAGGTCAGGTTGTCCTGGCCTTGCTTCATGTCTCTGATTACTTTATCAGTCTATTCAATATCTCTTGTTTTGCAGTTTTCCCTTCAGCTTTGGCTTACAGACTTTTCACCCTTTTTAGACTTTTAACCTAATTCAAAAGGGATCTTTACTTGGGGGGATTTTTACTCCGTCTCATTCCCCCCTTTCCTAGAAAATAAGTAAATTCTTTTACTTAATGCAGATTCTTACGGTAATAAGTGTCTCTTAATGCTTTACCATGTACGTTTGATAAAGAGGTTAATACAGCTATTCGTCGTAGTATTATCCAATTCCAAATTAGCAATATAACAGATAATCCTAAACTTATTCCAATTAATATTAGCAAAACTACAATGGGGTGACACAGCTTGTTTAAGATTCCATTTGCTGTTGGTGACTACCCAAAGATCACATCCCACCAGTGATGATCCACATTCTGTTTTACTCTTTGTAGAACTCTGGTTATTTCTCTCGTATCATGTTGGACAGTAATTAAGGTTTTCTTTCCATTCTTTTGGATTTCCTCTAAGATTTCCAGTAGGTCTTGGTGCTTAATCAATTGTTTCACCAGTGCAAGGTCCATCCCAATAGGGGTAGGTGATAGTTGGTGATACATTGTGTAATTGGTTCTAATCAGCTGGTGGGATGTCACTGGAGCCAAGTACGAAAAGTCACACCCTACAATCTTTACAAAGTTACAAATACAGAAATTAGAATGATTTCTACTAGACAGAATAACATCATTGCTATCAATTTTTACAGCAGCACAGGCAGTTCTCAGGCACACACATCCTTTTCCAGTATATACGAGCACAGTTTTGTGGTCAGTGACTGGATGAACTTCGAAGTGGCAAATACTCTGTTCAGTGTCTAAACACACATCCTGGGCATTAATAGTATTGCTTTCACAGATGAATCCCAGCTGTTCCCTAGTAATGCAGGACTCTAAGTTTGCTGTTTGCCACTTCTCATTCACCCTTCGTGCCCACATTCTATGTTCTGAAGGGTAAAGTGTTGTTTTCTCATGGTTTAACCCTAGTGCAATGATAGGATGGATAACATAAACAGTGGCATTACGTATGGTAAGCACAAAGGCAGTGGCCACATTAGAAGCAGGATCATAGGTGAAATTTACCATAGTCCACCAGGACTGAAACTTTTTTCAAAATCAATCGCATTATCCCAGACAATTTTCCGAATTTCAGTTGGAAAATTACCTTCGCCCCCTTCCCGTATGATCAGAGCTGCTGTTGCCTGCATCCATAACTGTGCTTGTATACAACTGAAAGCTAAAGACACATTATCTTGAACTATATTAAGTGCATCTACTATTAACTTGTGGTCTTGGTCCCTGGCCGTTTCCAACTTTGGCAGTACTTTTGAAATCTGCTACTGGCTAGTTCCTAATGTCAAAAGAGATGACTGTAAAGGCTGTTTCAATTTGGTTAGGCTACCTGCTGCAGTGGCCAGTTTATTCATCAGTATTTCTGAATCAATTCCATTTAAAACTCCTAATCCTGTCCCTAATATCCCAGTTAGATCCTTTTTTATTCTGCTCCTGAGATATACCTGTCTCTGTAACCATGTTGTCCAGCCCTCAAAGGATGTTTTTAAGAAGGAGGAGCAGGCTGGTTGGATTTCTGAGATGTTAATTTGCATTAGCAATTCAACACGTTTGAGAGACCATTCTGGATTGAACAGTAGTTGTTGCTCACCCACATTTCTCACTACATAGGGGCCTATTTCATACACTTCAGGTTCAAGTTTGGGCTGTGTCTGAACTATTTGTGTCCTAGTATAGACTGTATGAGGTCCTGTTGTAAAAGGTGCAACGTCCACTCTGAATTTAAATGAAAGTCCGATAGCATCCTGAGCCCAAAGGCAAGTTACCTCTACAGGCTGTATCAAGGTAAAATTACACCAACAGTCTGATTCACTTAGGTTATCACAAATTTCCTGGTGTTCATATACACCGGGAGAAGTTACAACACTAATTTCATCTGGTCTCTCATAAATCGTCCCATTAACCATCCGGCACCCTACCTTAATTTCTTCTCCCTTAATCCCTTGAAGTGTCCACAGTTCTTGTTCCTGCCATTCCTGCTCCTCATATACCTGATCTCCATGAATTACTACAGTGGATAAGTTTAAATCTTTTATCTCAGAAGGTTCTCCCATGGATCCAGTATACTGATTAAACGCCTGGGACCAAGGCCATCCAATATTGCTTTGGATAGAGGTGCTCTCTAGTTCTAAAGCTTCAATTATAATTACATATAGAACAATTCTGTGAACCCAAGTATGAACTAACCCCGACCACAGTATACTCATTTTGCCCGAATAAGTTTTAGTCTCAGTTCATTGTCTCCTGGTGTCACTCCCCAATGGGCTTCTGGGCCTTCTTCACTCGAGAGTGATGGATCCAGGCGTTCTGCTCCTTGATTTTGATTGCAGTGAAGGTGGTGAGAAGCACTTGGAATGGTCCCTCCCACTGCGATTCCAAAGTCTTCTCTGCAAGAGACTTAACATATACATAATCTCCAGGCTGTATGTCATGTACTGGCCCATCTAACTCCCTGCTCCGAGTTCCAGCCACGTGTTTCTCAATTTCTCTGAGCTGTTTGCTTAAAGCCACCATATAGGTGGTCAGTGTTACCTCTCCAATATGGGTAGATATTCCCTTTTGTATTCCATATGGTCTCCCGTAGAGTATTTCAAATGGGCTCAACTTTTCTTTTGCTCGAGGTTTAGTTCGAATTCGCAATAGTGCCAGTGGAAGAGCTTGGGGCCAGGGTAGATTAACTTCCTGCCCCAGCCTTATAATTTGCTGCTTAATCAAATGATTCATCTTCTCCACCTGGCCGCTTGATTGGGGGCGATATGGAGTGTGGAGTTCCCAGTCTATGCCTAGATGACTGCTAATCTGTTGCACTATTTTAGAAATAAAATGTGATCTTCTATCCGAGGAAATTGTGGCTGGAACTCCGAAGCATGGTATTATTTCCTGTAATAATACCCTGGTCACTTCTCTAGCTTTGACAGTTCTAGTGGGGAATGCTTCTGGCCACCCTGAAAACGTGTCTGTCAATACCAGCAAATACCAATACCCCCCTTTCCTTGGGAGTTCTGAAAAGTCAATTTGCTACTGCTGTCTGGGCTCATGGCCTCTCTCAATCTGACCAAGTTTCGGCCTGGGGGTATTTTTGGGGTTAGTCTGGAGGCAAAGACCACACTGTCGCGTCACTTGAACAATAGTAGCATATAAATTTCTAGCAACGATTCTCTCAATTAGATAGGTGCATAAGGCACCTATTCCCCAGTGTGCTATCTGGTGTTCTTCCCTTACAAGTGACCACAATAAATGGGAAGGGATCACTAGCTTCTTTTCAATGGTAGCCCACCCTTCTTGGTTATATGTTCCTTTTTGATCCTCAATTAATTTTCTGTCTTTCTTATTATATTCTGGCTTACCTTCAAGAGAAATTTGTCCATCTGGAATTAGGACTCCTTCAGTAGTTACCTCACCTTTTGCTGCTTCTTTTGCCTCTCTATCCGCCAGCTTATTTCCTTCTTCCAATTCTGAGCTCACTTTTTGGTGTGCCTTAATGTGCATAATTGCTACCTTCTCAGGCAGTTGGACTGCTTCAAGCAGCTGGATTATCTCTTGTGCATGTTTGATGTTCTTTCCCTGTGAGGTCAGCAGTCCCCTCTCTTTCCAAATGGCCCCATGTGCATGCACGACTCCAAATGCATACCTCAAGTCTGTGTAGATATTTATTCTCTTCCCTTTTGCCACTTCCAAGGCACGGGTCAGGGCAATTATCTCAGCCTTCTGTGCAGAGGTACCTGTTGGTAAGGGTCTGGATTCGATTACCTCTCTGCAGGTGGTCACTGCATACCCAGCATGTCGCTTCCCATTGGCAACGTAGCTACTCCCATCAGTGAACCAGGTCTCTGCATCGTCCAAAGGAGTGTCCTTTAAGTCTGGGCGGCTGGAGTAAGTAGCTTCAATAGTTTCCAGGCAATCATGGTGTACTGCTTCTCCTTGATTTCCACTGAGAAAGGAAGCTGGGTTGACAATATTAGTCACCACTATCTCCACATCATCTTGCTCTACCATAATGGCCTGGTATTTCAGGAACCTCTGTGGTGAAAGCCAGTGGCCACCCTTTACTTCCAGTACTGTGGACACTGTGTGGGACACTAGCACAGTCATTTTTTGTCCCAGGGTAAACTTACGTGCCTCTTGAATATTCAGCACAACTGCTGCTACAGCTCTGAGGCAACCTGGCCATCCTTTGGCTGTTGTATCTAGTTGCTTAGAGAAGTATGCAACTGCCCTCCGGTATGGACCCAAGTCCTGAGCCAGTATTCCCAGGGCAATTCCCTGTCTTTCATGGGAAAATAGGAAGAATGGTTTACTTACATCTGGAAGTCCCAAAGCTGGAGCTGACATGAGGGCACTCTTCAGCTGGTGAAAGGCTTGTGTGGCTTCTTTTGTCCACTGGAGATCCCTATTTCCATTGTCAATAAGAGCATAGAGGGGTCTAACAAGCAGTCCATAATTATAGACCCACAGCCGGCACCACCCTGCCATGCCTAGGAAGGTTTGGAGTTCCTTTATTTTCTGGGGTTTTGGGGTTTGGCAAATGGCTTCCTTGCGGGCCTGCCCCAAAGTCCGCTGCCCAGCAGTCACCTCGTACCCCAGGTAGATTACTTTCTGTTTCACTACCTGTGCCTTCTTCTTTGATACTCTGTATCCTTGGAGTCCTAGGAAATTCAAAAGGCTTACCGTCCAGGCCACACATGCTTCTCTCGTCCGAGTGGCCACTAGAAGATCGTCCACATACTGCAACAGCCTTCCGTCTTCCTGTGGAGCTTCCCAGGACTCCAGATCTTTTGCAAGTTGCTCTCCAAACAGAGTGGGGGCATTTTTGTAGCCCTGAGGTAATCTGGTCCACGTGGGCTGGGTTTTGCGCCCACTTTTAGGGCTTTCCCATTCGAATGCGAAAATTTTCTGGCTGGCTTCATGGATGGGGAGGCAAAAGAAGGCATCCTTTAAATCTAACACAGTAAACCAGGTTAGCTCAGGTGTCGACAAGTTAATAAAGTATATGGATTGGCTACTACTGGGTACAAATCTTTTGTTATTTTATTGACAGCCTTCAAATCCTGCACTATCCGGTATGACCCATCAGATTTCCAAACAGGTAAAATAGGAGTATTGAAATCAGATTGGCATTCTTTCAGTAATCCTAACTGCAGAAAATTTTCGATTATTGGGCTAATTCTTTCCCTGTCTTCTTTCTTTAGAGGGTACTGTTTAATTCTCACTGGTTGTGCCCTTTCCTTGAGTTTAATTACTATAGGGGAGGCATTTTTAGCCTTCCTCAGTACATCAGAGGCCCATACCCCAGGAAATACTTGACCCAGCACTTCTTCATCAATTTCTTCTTTAATTTCAATAGCTGTTAGGGTTAAACTTAACACTTCTATGTACTTTTGATCATTCACCTCCAGAGTAACTTCTCTATTTTTGAATGTAATGGTTGCTTGTAACTGCTCCAATAGATCTCTGCCTAAAAGTGCCCTTGGCGAATTGGGCATACACAAGAATTTATGAATACCTCACTGTTTTCTTAATTTATACTTCAAAGGTTTGCAAAAACATGCTTTTTCAGACTGGCCAGTTGCCCCTTGCACCACAACATAATCATTTTCCGCAGGTACTAGAGCTTTATTTAAAACTGAATATGTAGCTCCTGTATCAACTAAGAATTCCACTTTTTTCCCTTCTTCCTCTAGCTTCATTGTTATAACCAGTGGATTCGCTGGGGCAGAATCCCCCGGTCTCCCTCAGTTGTTTTGTACGTATGCAGCCATTTGTTGGTCACCCCGTTTCCGTTCTGGGCACTGATCTTTCCAGTGACCAATTCTTTTGCAGATTGCACACTGGTTCCAGCCCAGCCGAGGTGGTCCTTGTCTCGGTGGCCCCTGGTTGTATTTTCTCTGCCTTTCCTCCTGTACCACGGCCACCAACTTTTTCATTCTCCGTCTGTATTCTTCTTCCCGGTTACTAAATACCCTCCAGGCCTCCTCTAGCAAGACTTCAAGATTTCTCTCGTCCGCCTCCCGAATTTTCTGAAGTTTACGTCTAATATCTCCAGCAGACTGCTCTAAGAATGAATTAACTAGTTGATTTATCCCCATCTCAGACTCCGGATCTAATGATGTGTGACGACGCATAGTATCTCTTAAACGCTCTAGAAATTCAGATGGAGTCTCAGAAGGCCCCTGCTTAAGGGAGTATAAAGCAGACCAATTTATGGTTTTTGGAATAGCTCTTTCCACCCCTATTGCTATCCACTCTTGATAGTCTGTTAATTTCTTTACTTCTGCCGTTATATTAGGATTCCACTCCGGGTCCTGGAGGGGGAAATGTTCTTTTATATCATCCTGTGTGGCCTTGCAGTAATCCTCTGCCAAAGTCCTTGCTGTCTTTAAGATCAGCTGTTTTTCTGTTTCAGTGAAAGCATCCAGCAGTAGCTGGATGTCAGCCCAATCTGGATTGTGTTGTTTGATAACATATCGTAGGCGTTTGGCAGTAAGTAATGGATCAACACGATAATTCCTAGCAATCCTTTCCCATGCCTCTAAATCAAGAGTGGTAAATGGCACTTTAATCATTACTTTCCCTCCTTCTGGTCCTACTGCCTCTCGCAGAGGGGCCTGCAGCACTGCTTGCCTCCTAGTTCTAGATGCAACTGGACTACCAGGGGTGGGGTGGGTTCTAGTGGATGTGCCTTCCCCACCTGAGTCTTCCTCCTTTTTGGGGAAGTTCCTTCCCTTCATCCCCTC
>WSPJ01000224.1:5000-23684 GCA_009764595.1 Geothlypis trichas
GCCCAGGGTGGATTTTGGGGTGTCTGTGCAGGGCCAGGAGTTGGATCCATGATCCTGTGGGTCCCTTCCAGCTCAGGATATTCCATAAAATGGATTTTCTTAGCTGCCAGCTGAAAGAAGGAACAGCCACACTCTGCAAGCCCCCACACTTAACACATGGAAACTTTTCATATCCAAAGCACCAAAACGCCTCAAACCCAGCCTTAAATGACATTAAACCGAACCAGCTCTTGAAAATAAGGTTTGAGGGAACAGCCAGGGCAGATTTAGGTCGGATTTAGCTCGGCCAGGGCAGATTTAGGTCGGATTTTGGGGAAAAATTGTTCCCCCAGAGGGTGCTGGCACTGCCCAGGCTCCCCAGGGAATGGGCACATTCCCAACAGCTCCAGGAGGGTTTGGACACTGCTCCAGGGATGCCCAGGTGGGGTTTTGGGGTGTCTGTGCAGGACCACGAGTTGGATCCATGATCCTGTGGGTGCCTTCAGCTCTGGAATTCCATCAAATGGATTTTCTTAGCTGCCAGCTGAAAGAAGGAACAGCCACACTGTGCAAGCCCCCACACTTAACACGTGAAAACTTTTCACATCCAAAGCACCAAAACGCCTCAAGCCCAGCTTTAAACGACATTAAACCAAACCAGCCCCTGAAAATAAGGTTTGAGGGAACAGCCAGGGCAGATTTAGGTCGGATTTAGCTCGGCCAGGGCAGATTTAGGATGGATTTTGGGGCAAAATTGTTCCCCCAGAGGGTGCAGGCACTGCCCAGGCTCCCCAGGGAATGGGCACATTCCCAACAGCTCCAGGAGGGTTTGGACACTGCTCCAGGGGTGCCCAGGTGGGGTTTTGGGGTGTCTGTGCAGGACCAGGAGTTGGATCCATGATCCTGTGGGTCCCTTCCAGCTCAGGATATTCCATAAAATGGATTTTCTTAGCTGCCAGCTGAAAGAAGGAACAGCCCCCACACCTAACACGTGAAAACTTTTCACATCCAAAGCACCAAAACGCCTCAAGCGCAGCCTGTAATGACATTAATCCGAACCAACCCCTGAAAATAAGGTTTGAGGCACTCGGGAGGCACACGAGGCCCCTGGCAGCCCTTCTCTCAAAGCTTTTAGCTCCATTTCAGCCTCTAAGCTGAGCTCTGAATTAGCGCAATTTGCCACGACAGGTTTCTTCACATCAGGACAAAAGCGGGGCAGCATTTTTCCCAAAAACCGAAAGGGATTAGATGACGCTGAGTGCTAAGTGCTCCCATCTGCGTGTTTAGACTCCTGAGCAGGTAATCACCACCCCGCAGGGCACATCCCCAGGGCTGGGGAGATGAGCTGAGCTGCTGTCTGCCCTGCTGCTTCTGACATGGGGAGGTGTCGGGACCCAGCACATCCCTGTGGCTGTGCTGAGCAGCCCAGACCCTGCCAGGGGCTCACAGAGCCCAAAATGCCCCTGTGGGTTTGATTGTGGCCCGTGGAGCAAATCACCAACCTTGTATGAAGATCGGTTGTGGGAGAAGAAGGAGTATTTCCCAAAAAATCCATTTTTTGCCTTTTCCTGCACCCTCTCTGTAGGACAGACACCTGTGGCTTGTTAACTCAAGGCTGAGGCAGGTTATCCCAATCTCCTCCTATTTAGTTTTGCATTTTCCCAGGTTTCAGCTGTGGGAGTAGAAAGAGGGAGCATTTCCTTTTATCCTGTTTATATGGTTGTGGTAATTACATAGGAGAGCCCTGCAGAATCAGGAGTTACAAACTCAGGAATCACCACGTGGAAGATTCCCAACCCCTGGAAGATTCCCAACCCCTGGAAGATTCCCAACCTGTGGAAGATTCCCAACCTGTGGAAGATTCCCAACCCGTGGAAGATTCCCAACCCGTGGAAGATTCCCAACCCATGGAAGATTCCCGACCCCTGGAAGATTCCCAACCTGTGGAAGATTCCAAACCCATGGAAGATTCCCAACCCGTGGAAGATTCCCAACCCATGGAAGATTCCAAACCTGTGGAAGATTCCCAACCCCTGGAAGATTCCAAACCCATGGAAGATTCCCAACCCGTGGAAGATTCCCAACCCGTGGAAGATTCCCAACCCCTGGAAGATTCCCGACCCCTGGAAGATTCCCAACCCGTGGAAGATTCCCAACCTCTGGAAGATTCCAAACCCCTGGAAGATTCCCAACCCATGGAAGATTCCCAACCCATGGAAGATTCCCAACCCCTGGAAGATTCCAAACCTGTGGAAGATTCCCAACCCATGGAAGATTCCCAACCCCTGGAAGATTCCAAACCTGTGGAAGATTCCCAACCCGTGGAAGATTCCCAACCCGTGGAAGATTCCAAACCTGTGGAAGATTCCCAACCCGTGGAAGATTCCCGACCCATGGAAGATTCCCAACCCGTGGAAGATTCCCAACCCCTGGAAGATTCCAAACCTGTGGAAGATTCCCAACCCGTGGAAGATTCCCGACCCATGGAAGATTCCCAACCTGTGGAAGATTCCCAACCCCTGGAAGATTCCCAACCCCTGGAAGATTCCCAACCCATGGAAGATTCCAAACCTGTGGAAGATTCCAAACCTGTGGAAGATTCCCAACCCATGGAAGATTCCCGACCCATGGAAGATTCCCAACCCGTGGAAGATTCCAAACCTGTGGAAGATTCCTAACCCATGGAAGATTCCCAACCCGTGGAAGATTCCAAACCTGTGGAAGATTCCAAACCTGTGGAAGATTCCCAACCCATGGAAGATTCCCAACCCATGGAAGATTCTCAACCTGTGGAATATTCCCTTCCCATGGTAATGGATTGCAGCAAGATGAGCTTTAATCTCCCTTCCAACCCAAACCCATTCTGTGATCAAAAATTCCAAAAAATATCAATTCTGCCGCGTGAACTCTGACACTTCTGAAAATTCCCCCTCTTTTTGTTTTTTTCCACCCCAGCCTGTGCTCCTCAATGCTTTAATTCCTTTCCTCAGATCTGTTGGCTGGATCCTGTGGACTCAAAGGAAAGGAATGCTCCGGTTATTGCTGAGTGCCTCAAAGGCCTCCTGGATGAGGGGCACGTCCAAGAGCTCAGGAGTGGTGCAGAGGCACCTTTGATAATTCCCTGCCAAAAAACTTCACAAGGAATTTCAGGTGGCAGCTTTCCTGAGGGATTGAGTGATGCATGAGATGCCAGCAGGTATTTTTCCAGTAATTGCTGGGAGAATCTTTCATCCTTCTGGATAAGGAGGTTTCAGCTGGGCTCTGCATGTGGTTTCTGCACACGTTGGGTCACCAGGATGGTCATTCCAAGGAATTTCAGGTGGACAGGGCTTTCCTGAGGGATTGAGTGATGCATGAGGTGCCAGCAGGTATTTTTCCAGTAATTGCTGGGAGAATCTTCCAGCCTGGATAAGGAGGTTTCAGCTGGGCTCTGCACGTGGTTTCTGCACATGCTGGATCACCAGGATGGGCATTCCAAGGAATTTCAGGTGAACAGGGCTTTCCTGAGGGACTGAGGTGGATTAAGTGATGCATAAGGTGCCAGCAGGTATTTTTCCAGTAATTGCTGGGAGAATCTTCCAGCCTGGATAAGGAGTTTCAGCTGGGCTCTGCACGTGGTTTCTGCACATGCTGGATCACCAGGATGGTCATTCCAAGGAATTTCAGGTGGACAGGGCTTTCCTGAGGGACTGAGGTGGATTGAGTGATGCATGAGGTGCCAGCAGGTATTTTTCCAGTAATTGCTGGGAGAATCTTCCAGCCTGGATAAGGAGGTTTCAGCTGGGCTCTGCACGTGGTTTCTGCACACGCTGGATCACCAGGATGGGCATTCCAAGGAATTTCAGGTGGACAGGGCTTTCCTGAGGGATTGAATGATGCATGAGATGCCAGCAGGTATTTTTCCAGTAATTGCTGGGAGAATCTTCCAGCCTGGATAAGGAGGTTTCAGCTGGGCTCTGCACGTGGTTTCTGCACATGCTGGGTCACCAGGATGGGCATTCCAAGGAATTTCAGGTGGACAGGGCTTTCCTGAGGGATTGAATGATGCATGAGGTGCCAGCAGGTATTTTTCCAGTAATTGCTGGGAGAATCTTCCAGCCTGGATAAGGAGGTTTCAGCTGGGCTCTGCACGTGGTTTCTGCACACGCTGGATCACCAGGATGGGCATTCCAAGGAATTTCAGGTGGACAGGGCTTTCCTGAGGGATTGAGGATAACCTGCCTCAGCCTTGAGTTAACAAGGTGTCTCTCCTATAGAGCTCCCAAGGGTGCAGGAAAAGGAACAAAATGGATTTTTGTCCTTGCAGCACCTGGGGCTGCCGATGGCCATCACCTCCCTGCCCTAGAGACCACATCCCTCACCTTGGCCGTGCTCTCCCTCCTCCTCCTCCTCCTGCCAGACAAAGGGAATTCATCCCAAGAGGATCAGCGGGCGGGATCCATCCCGTGTGAGCCGATTATGGGATGTCCCACTCCTGACAGCGAGCACCACCCAGATGTGAAACCCCAGAGAGAGACGGGGCTGCAGAGCCAGGCTGGGGCCAGAGGCTGCGTGTGGGGACCCAGCACATCCCTGTGGCTGTGCTGAGCAGCCCAGACCCTGCCAGGGGCTCACAGACCCTGGCACAGAGCCCAAAATGCCCCTGTGGGTTTGATTGTGGCCCGTGGAGCAAATCACCAACCTTGTATGAACACCAGCAAGCCACAAGAGTTGAAGTAGAATATTAGTGAAGTTATCACAGGGCGAATTATACATTTTGGGATTTTGGTACAGGGGGGTTGTGGAGGCAAGATGGAGGGAACTGGGTGTGTCCAGCCTTTCTCCTTCTTCTCCTTGGCCTCCATCTCCTGTGGTGCTGGTGGCACTCCCAGATTGGTTTAGAGCAGAAGCTCAGTGTCTGACACAGGTGATGGGCATTGGGAAGGAATTGTAAACATTGCACACGGAGTTTGGAGTGTAAAGACATAACAGCACCCCGGGGCAGGCAGAGTGCCTGTGGCTGCCCTGCTGAGCAGATCTCTGCTGGGCACAAAGAAAATTTTATAGATAAGAATGAATAAACAACCTTGAGCCCGAGAGATGAAGAGCTCTGACTCCTTCTTTAAGCGCCGGGCTGGGAAAACAGACTCTGGAACTTTTCTCGGGGTCACTGTGACAAACCAATGATCCTGACAGCTGTGGATTATCCCTGTGGAAGGGATGCACTGAGAGCATGGGGCTGGCTGGCCGGGAGCACAGCAATTATCACGCTGGGAAGCACTAATTGACTTAAAGCAAGGAAGGCACGGCGGGAAGAGGGGGAGCTCTGGTAAACGAGTTAATTGTGGGCTGGCTGCAGAGTAAAATATCAGCATGCAAAGGTTGATGAATCACCAAGCTGTGGAACGACCTGGACAACTCCCCTGCTCCCTGCCATAAAACATCCCTCTGCAATTAGCTCTGGAATTCACCTGCGCTGCAGGTACGGGGCCTGGCTGGGCCAGGGGACACAGACACACAAAACAGGGACAGAGCCAGCCCTGAAATCTCCTCCTCTGAGCTGATCGTTGTGTTCTCACACTTTATTTGTCACCACAGACATTTTAATCTTTTTGTCCTTTTCTTAGAAACTCATCCAAGCATGCGGGCAGTTTTTTATTGAGACATGGTCCATGGGAAAGAAATGTGAGAAAATCCATCTGAGAAAGCAACAGCTGCCTAATTCAAGGACATGGTTTCTTTGAGCAACAAGTTGTTTGGTAAATTATGTGATAACAGGAGGTAAAAAAGAAGCCACAAACATCCTGAGAAAGGTGGGACTGACTCTTTATAGCTGACCAATGGTGAGCTCTAGTTTTGCAATATGTATGAGCCTGATTACTGTGATTATAAAAGTGTTTCTGTTAATCAATAAATCCGAGATTTGTCGATCATCAGAGGGTGAGCGAGTCTCCCGTCTACCTCATCACAAGCAGAGGTGTGACAATGTGGAGGTTCAAAGCCATGGGGGAAGATTAAAAACTCAGATGTTCAAAACTGACCTGAGAAACAGAGATCTCAACACTTCCTATTTTGTGATTTTAAACAAAAACATGTTGATCGAGGGAGAGAAACTTGACTCATTCTCCGAGCATCTGGGACGAGCAGCACAGCATTTCTGGAGGAGGCAGCAGCACACGGCCCTGCAGCTGCTCTGCTCCCTGCCCTGCCTTTCCCTCTGACAGATGGGAAATCACACAGCCCCATCCTCCTGACACTGCCCTCAGCAATCAACCAGCTGGGTCTTGCAAACCAGCACTGTCGGGACCCAGCACATCCCTGTGGCTGTGCTGAGCAGCCCAGACCCTGCCAGGGGCTCACAGACCCTGGCACAGAGCCCAAAATGCCCCTGTGGGTTTGATTGTGGCCCGTGGAGCAAATCACCAACCTTGTATGAACACCAGCAAGCCACAAGAGTTTAACTAAAATATTAGTGAAGTTATCACAGGGTGGAAAAGTAAATTTTAGGGGTTTTGGTATGGGGGTTCAGGGGGCAAGATGGAGGGAACTGGGTGTGTCCAGCCTTTCTCCTTCTTCTCCTTGGCCTCCATCTCCTGTGGTGCTGTTGGCACTCCCAGATTGGTTTAGAGCAGAAGCTCAGTGTCTGACACAGGTGATGGGCATTGGGAAGGAATTGTAAACATTGCACACGGAGTTTGGAGTGTAAAGACATAACAGCACCCCGGGGCAGGCAGAGTGCCTGTGGCTGCCCTGCTGAGCAGATCTCTGCTGGGCACAAAGAAAATTTTATAGATAAGAATGAATAAACAACCTTGAGCCCGAGAGATGAAGAGCTCTGACTCCTTCTTTAAGCGCCGGGCTGGGAAAACAGACTCTGGAACTTTTCTCGGGGTCACTGTGACAAACCAATGATCCTGACACAGCTCCATCTGAGCGAGCCACGTGCTCTCCTCAGCCCCAGGACTGTTTGCACTCCCTGCACCCACAGAGCACCCAGGGCTCTGTGCAGCACTGAGCCCTCGGTGCCCGTGATCCCCACCATCCCCACATCACTGCTGGGTGCTGTTCCAAGGGGTTTACAGCCTGATTCTGCACGAGGATATGCAGCTGGATGTGGGGAATAGGGACAGAAAGATGGATGTAGGAAATAGGGAGCAGAAGGGGCCAGAAGCCTGTGTCCCTTCTGAAGAAAACACCACGCTAAAGGCAACACTTTTCCAACCTGCCAGAGTCACTCAGCAGCTGCCCATGGGCTTTTGTAGGGTCACAGGATGGTTTGGGTTGGGGGGACCTTAAACACATCCCCATCCACCCCCTGCCATGAGCAGGAACACTTTCCACTATCCCAGGCTGCTCCAACCTGGCCTTGGACCCTTGCAGGGATCCAGGGGCAGCCCCAGCTGCTCTGGGAATTCTACCCCAGGCAGGAATTCCCAATGTCCCATCCATCCCTGCCCTCTGGCAGTGAAAGCCATTCCCCTTGTCCTGCCACTCCAGGCCCTTATCCAAAATCCCCTTGCAGCCTTCAGGGATCACAGGATGGTTTGGGTTGGGGTGACCTTAAACACATCCCCATCCACCCCCTGCCATGGGCAGGGACACCTTCCACTATCCCAGGCTGCTCCAACCTGGCCTTGGACCCTTGCAGGGATCCAGAGGCAGCCCCAGCTGCTCTGGGAATTCTACCCCAGGCAGGAATTCCCAATTCCCAATGTCCCATCCATCCCTGCCCTCTGGCAGTGAAAGCCATTTCCCCTCGTCCTGCCACTCCAGGCCCTTACCCAAAATCCCCTTGCAGCCTTCAGGGTGGGCAGCTTGTGTTTCTCACTCACAGTTTTTGCTGCACTAAGTACATTTTTGTGGTGTTCTGTCACTTCCTACGGCGAAGCCCCAGCGCTGGAGAGCCCGAGGTTGGCGTCCACACCTGTGGAGCACGGAGCCAGCTCTTTTTACAGCTCTATAATCGTCAGGGGATGTGTAATCACTGCACTTTTACAAGGGACCTGTTAAACACAGGCTGTGAACTGGGTCCCGGGCACTTGACGCTGCACACCCAGCGCTTCCCACAGCCCGGCTCCTTCCTGCCACTGCCACAGCTGCTGGGGACACCCTGGTGTTGGTGACACCTCCTGCTCGCTGTGTGCCTGGGGACACCTTGATTTAAGCGCCACGTTCTGCTCTCCAAGACTGCCAGGGTTGGAGATACCTGTTTTTTTCAGCGCCACCTCCTTCTCCCCACAACCACTGGCACGCTGATTTTGGTGCTCCCTCCTGTTCCCCAAAACCAGCAGGTGTGGGGACACTCTCTTTTGGTGTCACCTCCCACTCCCCAGAACAGCTGAGGCTGGAGACATCCTGATTTCAGTGACACTTTCCACTCCCTGGGAGCTGAGGACACCCAGATTTTGGTGCCACTTCGTGCTCCAGTGGAGCTGAGGACACCCAGATTTCAGTGCCATTCTGCCCTCCGGTGGGGCTGGGGACACCCAAATTTCAGTGCCATTCTGCCCTCCGGTGGGGCTGGGGACACCCAAATTTCAGTGCCATTCTGCCCTCTGGTTGGGCTGGGGACACCCAAATTTCAGTGCCATTCTGCCCTCCGGTGGGGCTGGGGACACCCAGATTTCAGTGCCATTCTGCCCTCTGGTTGGGCTGAGGACACCCAGATTTCAGTGCCATTCTGCCCTCCGGTTGGGCTGGGGACACCCAAATTTCAGTGCCATTCTCCCCTCTGGTTGGGCTGGGGACACCCAGATTTCGGTGCCACTTTGCCCTCCGGTGGGGCTGGGGACACCCAGATTTCAGTGCCATTCTGCCCTCCGGTTGGGCTGGGGACACCCAGATTTCAGTGCCATTCTGCCCTCCGGTTGGGCTGGGGACACCCAAATTTCGGTGCCATTCTGCCCTCCGGTGGGGCTGAGGGTGTCCTGATTTTGGTGTCACCTCTCGCTCCCCCGAGGGAGCTGTAAACACCCTGATTTCGGTGCCATCTCCCACTCCCCGAGAGCTGGGGACACCCAGATTTCTGCGCCACCTCGCTGTGCCCGTGGGGCTGATTCCGGTGCCATTCTGCCCTCCGGTGGGGCTGGGGACACCCAGATTTCAGTGCCACTTCATGCTCCAGTGGCGCTGAGGACACCCAGGTTTTGGTGCCACCTCTTGCTCCCCGAGGGGACAGGGGACACCCTGATTCCGGTGCCACCTCCCACTCCCCGGGAGCTGGGGACACCCAGATTTCGGTGCCATTTCGCCCTCCGATGGGGCTGAGGACACCGAGATTTTGGTGCTACCTCTTGCTCCCCGAGGGGGCACGGGACACCCAGATTTTGGTGCCACCTCGCAGTCCCCGTGGGGAGCTGGAGACACCCAGATTCCAGTGCCAGTTCACCCTCCGGTGGGGCTGGGGACACCGAGATTTTGGTGCTACCTCTCGCTCCCCGAGGGGGCTGGGGACACCCAGATTCCGGTGCCACTTCACCCTCCGGTGGGGCTGGGGACACCCAGATTCCGGTGCCACCTCGCAGTCCCCGGGAGCTGGGGACACCCAGATCTCGGTGCCACTTCACCCTCCAATGTGGCTGAGAACACCCAGATTTTGGCGGTACTTTGGGGCTGGAAACACTCTGATTCCGGTGCCACCTCGCAGTCCCCGTGGGGAGCTGGGGACACGCCGATTGCGGTGCCACCTGGCTGTGCCCGGGCTGGGACGCGGCTCAGCATCACCTGGGGCGGCGGAGCGGGACCCGGAGCCCCGAGCCCGCCCCGCTCCGCTCCGCGCTCCCTCCCGGGCCCCTTCCCCGCACTCACCCTGCGTGCCGGGACAGCGGGACAGCAGGACAGCAGGACACGGGAGCAGCAGGACAGCAGGACACGGGAGCAGCAGGACACGGGAGCAGCAGGACAGCAGGACACGGGAGCAGCAGGACAGCAGCACCAGCACACGGGATTTCTCCCCTGGTCGTGCGGGCGGAGCCGGCGGAGGAGGGGCCGGGGCCGGGGCCGGGGCCGGGGCGGAGCGGGCGGCTCGGACACGCCGTGCCCGCCCCCGGGGCGGTGGCACCTGCGGGCAGGGCGGGACCCGGACACCTGCGGGGACAGGGGGCGGCTCCCGAACCTCCCCGGGGCTCCTTGGAACTGGAACCGCCCCGATACCCCCTGTCCCGGGACCCACGCATCAATTTTCCATCAGAGCTCATCAGGGATCTTGATGCCGAACTAGTGAATATTCTCATTTTAGGATAAATTCAGCTTCCCTTGCTGGAAGGTAAATTTAAAGTGTTTCAGTTTGAGCTAGGAAATGTTTGAATCAACAGCGGCAGCCTCGCGGTGGGTCTTTTTCTAGGGATGCGACTCCCATTCCTTTGTTTTCCCTGCGCTCTTGCGAAAGGTGGCTCTTGGAAATGGATCCGGTAATTTGTGCTGTTTTCATAGCGTTAATTAACTGCCGCAATCCCACATTCCGAAAACGAAATTGTAGGATACCCCCCGGTACCCCCTGTCCCGGGACCCACGCGTCAGTTTTCCATCAGAGCTCATCAGGGATCTTGATGCCGAACTAGCGAATATTCTCATTTTAGGATCAATTCAGCTTCCCTTGCTGGAAGGTAAATTTAAAGTGTTTCAGTTTGAACTAAGAAATGTTTGAATCAACAGCGGCAGCCTCGCGGTGGGTCTTTTTCTAGGGATGCGACTCCCATTGCTTTGTTTTCCCTGCGCTCTTGCGAAAGGTGGCTCTTGGAAATGGATCCGGTAATTTGTGCTGTTTTCATAGCGTTAATTAACTGCTGCAATCCCACATTCCGAAAACGAAATTGTAGGATACCCCCCGATACCCCCTGTCCCGGGACCCACGCGTCAGTTTTCCATCAGAGCTCATCAGGGATGTTGATGCCGAACTAGTGAATATTCTCATTTTAGGATAAATACAGCTTCCCTTGCTGGAAGGTAAATTTAAAGTGTTTCAGTTTGAGCTAAGAAATGTTTGAATCAACAGCGGCAGCCTCGCGGTGGGTCTTTTCTAGGGATGCGACTCCCATTGCTTTGTTTTCCCTGCGCTCTTGCGAAAGGTGGCTCTTGGAAATGGATCCGGTAATTTGTGCTGTTTTCACAGCGTTAATTAACTGCCGCAATCCCACATTCCGAAAGCGAAATTGTAGGGATACAGTTCTTGCAAACAGCCTGCTCTGTAATTGAGTTCATCCTCCAGGCATGAGCTTTATCGGGCAGATCTGGAAGGGTGAGTGGTTTTTGACTCATGGGAAGAGCTCTGGCACCCGGCAGGGTTTGCCTTCCTCGGCAGGAATTTTGGGGAATGTTTGGATTTCCCACCTGCTGTCCTTAATATAAACCATCTCCACTGGAAAGCCTCTTCTTCCCGGGTGGAACCATCCTCATCCTGCAGGAGCTTCTCAGAGGGTGAGGAAGTGCCTCTCTTGCACATTTATCACAATCCAAAATTTATTCATCATTTTTAACAATCGACTCCAAATTTTACTGGACTAATTTCTAACTCTGCTCGTGTTTTTATGGTGTAAAAATCGCATAATCCTCATTAGGAGTCTACTGAGCAGCAAAAAAAGAGAGCAATCCATTCCTACAGAAAACTTGGGGTGCCAGGAATTTGCGTTGCCGAGGAGAAAAGTAATGATTTAATTGTGAAATGCTCAGAGTAATAATTACTGGAAATAAGCTGTGTCTAAAGCTCCCCAGTATGACTTTAGGGAAGTGGCAAGGACACACGAATTTTACATAAAGTGAGTGCAATATTCCTATAAAAATGGAAATACATGCACAAGGGAAGTGGAAGAAACTCCCTGTCATCCTCCAGGCTAATAAAAAAAAGCAGGAAGAAGGAATATATCCATGGAGATGATGAAAATATTTATTAAAAAAATTTAAAACTCTGCTGTGTTCATTCCCCAGTCACCCAAATCCTTTAATTAGTGCCCCTGGATCCCTGGCAGTGTCCAAATCCAGGTTGGAGCACCCTGGGACAGTGGAAATGTCCCTGCCATGGCAGGGGTGGCACTGGATGAGCTTTAATGTTCCTTCCAACTCGAAAAAATCTGGGATTTTATCATTTTCTGAATGACTTTCTGGAAGTTCAGAAGGAAAGCTGAAATCCAGAGTGTGGACTCAGCCTGCTTTGGAGTGTGGTTCTGCTGAATGGGAATCTGGGAATATCCTGAGTGGGAAGGGATCCAAAGCATCATGGATCCAGCTCCTGGTCCTGCACAGACACCCCAAAATCCCACCCTGGGCACCCCTGGAGCAGTGTCCAAACCCTCCTGGAGCTGTTGGGAATGTGCCCATTCCCTGGGCAGTGCCAGCACCCTCTGGGGGAAGAGCCTTGCCCTGATATCCATCCTAATACCTGGATATGAAATCCCTTCACACAAATGTGAAATATCCAAGAGAAATAAAAATAAAATATACAAGATAAAAGGACAAATCAAACCAAAAATTCTGAAGGTATCTCCTTAATGTAATGAGCACTCACTGCTTTGTGCAAAGATCCCAGTTCTGATTTTTTTTGTCCCCCAAATCTGAGTTTTAAGTTTTCAGAAGTAACTTCTGCTCTTCTCCCCTGCTCCAAACTCTCTTTCTGCAATGCCCCCTGGCCTGTGAAGCCATGGCAGAGCCCAGCCCAGCCTGCAGGCTGGCTCCCAGGGCTGGGAAAAAAGGGGAAGCAGATGAAGCTGAGCTGGGTCACTGCTCAGGGAGAACCTGCACAGATCCTCAGTGGAATATCCTGAACTGGAAGACACTCACAGGATCATGGATCCAGCTGCTGGTCCTGCACAGACACCCCAAAATCCACCCAGGACACCCCTGGAGCAGTGTCCAAACCCTCGTGGAGCTGTTGGGAATGTGCCCATTCCCTGGGCAGTGCCTGAACCCTCTGGGGGAACAATTTTGCCCTGAAATCCCACCCTGACCATGCCCGGCCACATCTCCAGCCATCCCCTCAGTGCTGTCCCTGTCCCCGTCACGGGGAGCGCCCTGTCCCGTGTCACACCAGGCCCACACGGCAGAGTTCAGTTCAGATTTATTTTCCACTGTAACGGATTTCCAATGATACATCATGCAGTCTGCCAGTGTATCCATCCATCTCCCACACAACTTCAGCACGAAGATAAAAGACTTCTCTCCACGGGCTGGGGGCAGGAGGAGGAGGAGGGTTCAGGTCTGCTATCAAGAGTTTAATACAGTTCAGCATCATTTGATGCAATGGCAAAAAGAAAAGAAAAAAATTTCCCCTTATTACCAGCAAAACGCGTCCACCATTTATTTCCTTTTTTTTTTTTTTTTTTTTTTGGTTTTGTTTCTCTCTTTTTCTTTTTTTTATTCTCCTAAATGGAACACTACTGTAAAGATACACAGAGCCCAGAGAATACACGTCTGCAGTACACGTTACACACTTTACAAACGAGACAGGGATAAATCCACAGCGCGCACAGCGGATGGCGCGCGGCCAGAGCAAGGGGAGATCCACATTATCCTGCCCTTTTCTGTTTCCCTCTTTTCCCCATGGAGGAGAACTTCAGTCATGGTCAGGTGAGGTATTTCTCCTCCAGCCAGGGGGATCTGGTGAGCCCTTTCGGATTTTCATTGCTGTAATTTTAACAGTTCTTCGAGCAAAACCGCGTTCAGATTAAAATTGAGTAAAACCGTTCAAATTAAAATTATTGATTCTGTTTAGTCTCAAGCTTTAGGGCAGGGTTAGATATTGGGAAGGAATGCTGTGAGGGTGGGCAGGGTGCACAGAGAAGCTGTGGGTGCCCCTGGATCCTTGGAAGTGCCCAAGGCCAGGCTGGATGGGCTTGGAGCAGCCTGGGATGGTGGAAATGTCCCTGCCCATGGCAGGGGGGTGGAATCAGCTGATCCTTAAAAATCCCTTCCAACCAAACCATTCCATGATCCTTTATAATTTTAGAAATTATAATCTTTATAATTTATAAAGATTTCAGACAAATGTGCATCATTAGGCTTTATAAGGTGAATTTGAAAAGCTGCTCAAGGCTCTGTGGGAAGGAATTGTAGCAAAAAGTTTTTGGTGGCTTATTTTTAAGTTTTCGGTATCTTCAGGATAATCCAGCTCTCACCCTTGTTGAGTTTAATACAAAACTTAAGAATGCATCAGCCAAGGTCTTTCCAAGCTTAAAACTTTCCTTCCTTTCCAGAAAACAAGTCGATGAAACGTGAACTCAAGGACAAACACAAGATATTTGAACATATCAATAAGAGAAGCTCAAGCGAGCCAGAAATACTTTTCAATTACTAGCAAAAAGAACAATATGCACTTTAGTCCCATCTGAAATCCGTTTTCCATTTGGGAATGGTATTTCCACCCCAATTTGTCCCATGCATGACATTTTTTAGATGTGAAATTTCATTTGCGCTGTACAAACCACAACTTTAAAAACGAGCCTGGAATAAAAAGAACACAGCACTCAAAGAGCAAAGAAAGGAAACAGCAAGAGACAGGTTCTGATCTCTGCAGAGCAGATGTGAGGTTTTCCTTTCCAGATATAAAATGTGAAAGCCTTAGAAATGGTACAAAAGTTGAATTTACAACACGCAGTACAAACTGAAGTTGCCTAATTCAAATAGGCTTCGAAAATAAGAATTGATACAAGCAGAGCACTGAGAATTCCTGATTTCCCACTGAGAATTCGACTGAGAATTCCTGATTTCCCACTGTTAGGTATCTCAGGTATTTAATTTTGAGGATTTCAGCCTGAGGCATCTTTGGGGCATTGCTGGAAGGCCTCGTGCAGCGTTGGTGTGGAAGGGAACTTGGAGAAATTTCCTCGTTTGGCTGCTGGTGGCACTGACTGGCTGATCAGCACCAGCACGACGAGAGATGTCCAAGTTCCCTTCTGCCCCAAGCTGCAGGGAGCTGTCCCCAAAATATTCCTGGGGATGCCTTGAGGAACCCAGACCTTTTTGTTGTCATGGATGCTGAATTTACAACAGAATTCCGAACCAAACTCTGAGAGACACAACAAAAAGTTCGCCTGCAGTACAAAAATCTCCGACAGCAAATGAGCTTGGGATGTTTTCCCAGAAGCAAAACAAGAGGATTGTTAATTCCTAGTGGAAAGCTCAGCTCTGACCAGCTGGGAAGATAGCACAGAGTGGTTCTGAGTTAGTGATTTTATTAAAGATTGCATATGGCAAGTTCACAGTTCGTTCTTCTGGCAGTGCACATGCACGTAACGAAAGGAAATATAAAACTTTGGAAAAATACAAAATAAATTAAATACATGCGAATCTGCAGCTTCATTAAATATGTTTAGCAAAATGCTTCCCCAAAATAGTGCAACATTAAAAAAACAAAACAAACAAAACCCAAAAAAACAGTTAAATTAAGTTCAACTTACTTTGCAACACCCTAATTTCAGTAGAAAAAAATATCTAAAGTCAACTCACAATCTTCCAAAACACTCTATGGAACTGAAGAGCTCTACACCTACACATTCAGAAATTAAAATAAAAAAAATCCCAATCAATCTCAAATTAAAGAAGAGCAAATGTCTGTGAAAGAAGAGCTCAGCTGGAGCCTTCCTGGAATTCCAGCTTTCTGGAATCTTCCTGGAGTCCCACCTGCCCCAGGAGATGGGGAGGGAGGAGGAGGAGGAAGAGGAGGAGGAGCAGCACCTTCTGCCTGCCAGCAGAACCTTCCCAGAGCAATTCCAGTGCTGGGAAAATGGAAATTTGCTGTCTGAGAGATCCTTGGAAGGCTTTTCCTTCCCTCTGGACCTTCCATAGGATGAGAGGATTTAGTGGTTTAAAAAGACATTTCCTCCCCCTGGAAATGTGCTCCTCACATCCCAGCAGAAAAATTCCCAAATTTGTTCTGCAAAGGACAGCTGGAGTGTACACAACTCTCACCTCCTTTAGGATTTTTTTATAAGGAAGGGTTTTTGGGGGATTTTATTTTCCTTTGTTCTGGGATCTGAATTCCGGTGTGAACAGATCAGGGCTTGTCTGGGGAAAGGAGGAGGGAGGGAGGAGATGCCTGTCAGCTTTTCCAAGGTGAGATTTCCACAGCATCCTGAAATCCTTCAAAAATTCCTAGGGAGCAACTCTTACAAACATGTGGCTAAGCCATCCCACTCCAGGAAAAGCCACCACTGCAGGGAGAACTACAAGGGAATAGGAGCTTAATTTTGGAACAGGTCACACAGATAAATTCATGGAACTACCAAACTTCAAATCCTACATCTATACTAACAGATTTCTCTGCATCCCGTTTGTTCTTTACCAGGTACTGCAATAAAGGTTATTTTATACAGTCCAAAGATTTTTTTTTTTTCTTTTTTTAAATCAGGATATTACAAATGCTTCTTTGGGGAAATTTCCTTCTGAAAATGTTAAGCAGTAAAATTAAAACCACATAGCAGCACATTTTCATCCCCTAAAAATATAAAACAATATGTATATTATACAGGAAATCAGTCATGACAGAGCACAATCACCTGCCTTGGATGGCACTTGGTCATTGAATAATTAATTCCTTGATGCCACAAGTCGGGAATCACCGATGCCAACGGAGGAACAAAAACAAAAAACAAATAAAAATCATCGCTCTGAGTGGAGAAGCCCCAACCTAAGCAGCGCCAAGGGGTCGTGGGATTCGGAGTGGCAGACTCCCTCTCATCCTTGCTGAGGTGGGAATGTTCCAGAAGCTGTACAAGGATCTGGAGGAGCTGAGCTGGACACTTCTGTACACGTGGAGATCCTACGAGAAGCTCGGAGTACCTGGAGCCGGCGGCCGTGGGGAGCGCAGCATGGGCAGGACGTGGAGAGGGGCAGAAAAGAAACTAATGTGACTGAATGACAGTCCTGAACATGCTAAGTGGAACTGACCTGCCAGAGAGAGCCAGAAAAGGAAGGGGAATTAGTGGGTTTGGGGGATTGGAAAGCAGAGTGCCCCAAACAGGATGGGCAGCAAACAAAGATCTGCAGTCGCGGTTAAAAAATGATGGGATTGGGGTCGCACAAAATGAGGAAATTCTCCTGGTGGGATTCACTCTCTGCCACTGCAGCCTGTAATTGTGTCTCACCCAAACACTGTGGGAAATGGATTTGTAGAAAATTCTCAATGAGTATTATGGTTCAAAACCCTCCGAGATCCTACGAGAAGCTCGGAGTACCTGGAGCCGGCGGCCGTGGGGAGCGCAGCATGGGCAGGACGTGGAGAGGGGCAGAAAAGAAACTGATGTGACTTAATGACAGTCCTGAACATGCTAAGTGGAACTGACCTGCCAGAGAGAGCCAGAAAAGGAAGGGGAATTAGTGGGTTTGGGGGATTGGAAAGCAGAGCGCCCCAAATGGGATGGGCAGCAAATGAGGATCTGCAATCGCGGTTAAAAATGATGGGATTGGGGTCGCACAAAATTCTCCTGGTGGGATTCACTCTCTGCCACTGCAGCCTGGAATTGTGTCTCTCCCAAACACTGTGGGAAATGGATTTGTAGAAAATTCTCAATGAGTATTATGGCTCACACCCTCACAATCCAAAACCCAACTATTTCCTAATTACAATACACCAGAAACATTTCCTAGCCTGTCAGATTTTTACCATCCCCAACTGGGATGGGCAGCAAACAAAGATCTGCAATCACATTTAAAAAATGATGGGATTGGGGTCACACAAAATTCTCCTGGTGGGATTCACTCTCTGCCTCTGCAGCCTGGAATTGTGTCTCACCCAAACACTGTGGGAAATGGATTTGTAGAAAATTCTCAACGACTATTACGGCTCACACCCTCACAATCCAAAACCCAACTATTTCCTAATTACAAAACACCAGAAACCTTTCCTAGCCTGTCAGATTTTACCATCCCCAACGGGATGGGCAGCAAACAAAGATCTGCAATCACATTTAAAAAATGATGGGATTGGGGTCACACAAAATGAGCCCGTTCTCCTGGTGGGATTCGCTCTCTGCCACTGCAGCCTGGAATTGTGTCTCTCCCAAACACTGTGGAAAATGGATTTGTAGAAAATTCTCAACGAGTATTACGGCTCACACCCTCCGAGATCCTACGAGAAGCTCGGAGTACCTGGAGCCGGCGGCCGTGGGGAGCGCAGCATGGGCAGGACGTGGAGAGGGGCAGAAAAGAAACTAATGTGACTCAATGACAGTCCTGAACATGCTAAGTGGAACTGACCTGCCAGAGAGAGCCAGAAAAGGAAGGGGAATTAGTGGGTTTGGGGGATTGGAAAGCAGAGTGCCCAACGGGATGGGCAGCAAACAAAGATCTGCAGTCACATTTAAAAAATGATGGGATTGGGGTCGCACAAAATGAGCCCGTTCTCCTGATGGGATTCACTCTCTGCCACTGCAGCCTGGAATTGTGTCTCTCCCAAACACTGTGGGAAATGGATTTGTAGAAAATTCTCAACGAGTATTACAGTTCTCACCCTCACAATCCAAAACCCAACTATTTCCTGATTACAATACACCAGAAACATTTCCTAGCCTATCAGATTTTACCATCC
This sequence comes from Geothlypis trichas, assembly GCA_009764595.1. Taxonomy (NCBI): domain Eukaryota; kingdom Metazoa; phylum Chordata; class Aves; order Passeriformes; family Parulidae; genus Geothlypis; species Geothlypis trichas. The sequence goes on from WSPJ01000224.1 coordinate 23,473, forward strand.
CCAACGGGATGGGCAGCAAACAAAGATCTGGAATCACATTTAAAAAATGATGGGATTGGGGTCGCACAAAATTCTCCTGGTGGGATTCACTCTCTGCCACTGCAGCCTGGAATTGTGTCTCTCCCAAACACTGTGGGAAATGGATTTGTAGAAAATTCTCAACGAGTATTACAGGTCACACCCTCACAATCCAAAACCCAACTATTTCTTAT
>WSPJ01000225.1:0-23710 GCA_009764595.1 Geothlypis trichas
AATCGACTGGATGAGACCAACCATGAGGATCACAAATGATGACATCACAGAGGCTCAATCTTTTGAGAGAGGACAATTTGATAATGACATCAAATCTCCCAGAACTCTTACACCTGAAGCGCAGAAAGAACTCGAGAAAATTACAAAGGTCTCCAAAGACAATCCTCACAGACCTGGAGATGGCATTCCAAATTATCATAAAAGCAAGGACAAGGTTGCTGACAATGTCAGGCAGGAATTTTTCTACAATTCATTTACTATTGAAGAAAGATTATTTTGACTAAGCAATGCAGAAATCAAAAGGCTTGTTAATAGCATTGTTAAAATAGCCAGGCATTTGCATGACTTGTTTTCCAGATCACAGATTGCTGAAATCAAAAATATGTTATAGGGAAAGACAAAGAATAAGTGAGGAACTTACTTATTGATTAGGATAACAATATTCACTAATGGTTCTAGAAAAAATCACAAATCAGTAATCATGTGGCAGAATTCAGTCACAGGGGAATGAGACTCAGATGTAAAAATAGTCCAAGGTTCACCATAGATTGTGGAATTGGCAGCAGTGGTCAGGGTCTTTCAATTGTTCTACCAACCTCTCAAATCTGATCACAGATTCAGCATATGATGCAAATATGGTCAGGTGATTGAAGGGTTCATTTTTGAAAGAAACAAGCAGTGACGTTTTAAATTCTTATTTATCATGTATGGGGGCACTACTGGAAAACAGAGAGCACAAATATTTCATCATTCACATTAAGGCATACTTGTCCCTTCCAGGATTTTTAACAGAAGGGAAAGCCCAGGCAAACAAGCTAACCATGCTCATTTCACAGACTTCACTGGATATTTTGAGCAAGCAAGGTTGAGCTATGCGTTTTTTCATCAAAATGCATAAGCACTGATGGAATCCTTTTACATCTCAAAAAGCTAGGCAAAGAAAATCATTAGTGCTTGCCCAGACTGTCAGTTTGGGCAGTCACCTGCATCCACAGGAGCGGTCAATCCGGGAGGATCGCAGGGCCTTCAGCTGTGGCAAGTGATGTCAGACAATATCCATCTTTGGGAAGCTCAGAAATATCCAAGTCTCAATTGATACATTCTCAACAGCTCCTTTTTCAAAACCCGATCCACCAATTCTCGGGCATTTTTGTAACACTACCCAGGCAAAACTAAGGGAGAATCCTTTAGTTTTGATCAGAAATTTAGAAATAGGACAGGTTGAAGGTCCTCTCAAATTAATTATGTAGAGCAAAGGTTTAGCTTGTGTTTCTACAGGATAAGGTTCAAAGAAGGTGTTGGCGAGACGCGTGGAGCCCTACAGGACTCGGACGCAGGAAGACACGGATCCCAGAACCGAAGAGGCAAGCACGCAGACAGAGGCAGAAGACAAGACTGTGAACAGCTCCTCGAACAGCACAGAAAGGGTTCCAGGACCTGGGGTTTCCTTAAGGGGCTTGGGTGTCATGGCATGGAAAAACTTCTCACAAAGAGTGAAGCCATGAGCTTGAGATTTGATCAGGCACTGCTCAGGTGCCTCATTCTTCCATCTATTGCTTTAGGCAATGGAGGAGATTTATCCATGGTCCAGCTAAAACAAAGTGTTTGGGGGGCTTTGGCAAATGCAGCAGGTTTGCATGACATCTGCTTGGCATGTTCAGGGCCAGGGAGATCCTTCTCAATGTATCTGGTAAGTTTGCCAGTGAATGAATGGTCAATTCCAAAAAATACTTCTATAAAGATTTCACAGGTCATTTTAAATCCTGTAGATGAGTAACATCTTTGGACACAGTTCCTCCCTGTGGCTCCTTTTGAGCCTGAGGAACTGGAAATTCTTGGGTCAGCAAAAATGAATTTTTGTATAAAATTTGAATTTTTGAAAGTGACACAAACAGAAAATAAGACAATGTCACTCCAAAATCATCATTTTTATAGAAATGTATCTGCTTGGTGCAAATACACCAAGGTGACAGCCAAAGCATCCCTCCAAGTTTCAGCACAATTACCACAGGGAATTTTTTTATCTGTGGAGGCAAAACTTGGCCTGCTATCCCTACAAATGTCAAAAGGGATCCATGCAGCATTGCAAGAGTTTCATTGCTAACACCCGATTGGAAAATTTTTGAAAGAGCAAACAGATAAGGAGAAAAGATCAGTGGAACAATACAGTCCAAATTGTGATGATCATGTACACACATGAAACAAGGCTTGGAGAATTGCAGTTGCAATTTTCTCCCCACAGGCAGCATCAAGAGTAGCCTTGACTCAATTGGATCATATGAGTTGCTAGCTGAGCAAACATGCTTGAGCTGTTTTTCTTACACTGAGTGAAATGCTGACAGACATCAGCAGTGTAAGATGAGCAACTCTCCAAAACAGAGCAGCAGGTAACTATTTGCTGCTGGCACATGGACACAGGTGTGAAGAAATTGAATTTGCTGCATGAACATGTCAGATCATTCAAAATCAATTTATGAAAACATCAGAAAGTTACAAGGAAGTGTTAACAAACTTGGGGAGATCACTAGATCCTGGATGGTTGATGTGGTTGGATTTTTTAACCTTTCACCATTGTGAAAGGTACCTTTAAAGGTAGGTTGTTACATTTTGACAAGGCTTGTGGTTCTTCTGCTCATCTTACCATGCATCTGTGTATGCATGTAGTGGGCCATGAACAAAGTTGCAAAGGGGGTGTTTTTGGTGCAAAGAGAGGGGGGAGATGTCGGGATTCCAGACATCCCTCTGGCTGTCCTGAGCAGCCAGGACCCCTGCCAGGGGTCTCAGAGACCCTGGCACAGAGCCCAAGGTGCCTCTGTGGGTTTGATTATGGCCCATGGAGCAAATTACTGACCTTATATGAACACCAGCAAGCCACAAGAGTTTAAGTAGAATATTAGTGGATTTATCACAGGGTGAATTATGCATTTTGGGATTTTGGTACAGGGGGGTTGTGGAGACAAGATGGAGGGAACTGGGTGTGTCCAGCCTTTCTCCTTCTTCTTCTTAGCCTCCATGTTCTGTGGTGATGTTGGCACTTATTTATTGGTTTAGAGTAGAAGTTCACTGTCTAGCATAGGTGATGGGCATTGGGAAGTTATTGTAAACATTGCACACGTAGTTTTTAGTATAAAGACACAACACCGCCCCGGGGGCAGGCAGAGTGCCTGTGGCTGCCCTGCTGAGCTGACCTCGGCAGGGCAGGAGAAAAATTTTTTATAGATAAGATAAAATAAACAACGCTAAGACCGAGAAATGAAGAGCTCTGACTCCTTCTTTAAGTGCCGGGCTAGGAAAAGAGACTTTGGAATCTTTCTCAAGGTCACTCTGACAAACAAATGATCTCGACAGGGCAGCAGACAGAGGCAGGGGGCAGGGAGATAAATCAGCTAGCCCAGTCACTCAAGCTGTAGCCAACGGCCCAGGCTCGAAGCCAGCAGCCAAACCAGACAGTGAGCCTAAGCCAGCATCTAAACCCATGGCTGTTGCTATCAGCACTAGAAGTGGGAAATGCACGGAAAAAACCAATCGACCAGTGGATGATGAGGATGATGATGATACAAGAGAAGGAAGCTTGATGCATCCTGACATAAAATCAGGAGTCAAAGCAGCAGGTGCAAGACCAGATGCAAATACTGAGTGCTTTTCCCTGAAGGACCTTCGTGGCTTACAGAAGGATTACACCTGACAACCTGATGAATCCATAATTAGTTGGTTAGTCCGTCTCTGGGATGCTGCAGGCGAGGCTACAATTCTGGATGGCACTGAAGCGAGGCATTTGGGGTCCCTGTCACAGGATCCTGTCATCGACCAAGGAATGATGAGGGGGGCTAATCCACGCAGCCTCTGGTCACGGGTCTTGGATAGTGTTGCACAAAGATACCTGTGTGCAGATGATCTTTATATGCAACAAACTCAGTGGAAGACCATAGAGCAAGGGATCCAACGCCTGAGAGAAATGGCAGTGGCAGAGATTATCTTCTCAGATGACGGGACAACTAAGAACCCAGACTTAGTACCATGCACGCCTGTGATGTAGCGAAAACTTGTGCGACTTGGGCCACATGAATATGCTTCTGCCTTAGCCATAATGAAGAGGGATGAGAGGGAAGAGACTGTGCTGGATATGGCAAGGAAGCTCCGAGCATATGCAGATGCTGTGCATGGCCCAACACATGCCAGAATCGCAGCGGTGGAAACACACCTGCAGAAATTAGAGGATAAGATAGAGGAGAATCATAAGAAGCTCAGAGAGGAGATTAAAGAAGACCTTCTCCAAATCTCGGCAGTACAGATCAGAGGTTCTGGTATCCAAGGCAGACATTTCCCAGATGGTGAGAGACGGTACACCCCACAAAATGATCTGTGGTTTTACCTACGTGATTGTGGAGAAAACATGAGGAGGTGGGATGGAAAACCTACTGCTGCTCTGGCACGACGGGTGCGTGAATTGAAGGAAGCCACCAAATGGAAAGCAGCTCCAGTTGCCCGTAGCCAAACTGTCAGGTATGATGATGACATGTCCGATCCCCTTGAAGGAACATCCAAGATATATGCCCAGGGAAAGAAGGATAGTCAGGCTTAGAGGGGCCCTGCCTCTAGCCAGGTAGAGGCCAGGGAAAATCGTGTTTTCTTGTCTGTGTGGATTCGTTGGCCTGGCACATCGGAACCACAAGAGTATAAAGCTTTGGTGGATACAGGTGCGCAATGTACATTAATTCCATCGAGACATGTGGGGACAGAGTCTGTTTCTATTGCTGGTGTGACAGGGGGATCCCAGGATTTCACTTTGGTTGAAGCTCATGTGAGCCTGACTGGGAATGAGTGGAAGAGACATCCTATCGTGACTGGCCCAGGGGCCCCATGTACTTTGGGCATAGACTGCCTTCGAAGTGGGTATTTCAAAGACCCAAAAGGACTCAAGTGGGCATTTGGGATAGCAGCTGTAGAGACAGAGGGTATCAAGCAATTAAACACCTTGCCTGGGTTGTCTGAGAATCCGTCTGCAGTAGGATGCCTGACGGGAGAAGAACAACAGGTGCCAATTGCCACTTCCATAGTGTACTGCCGACAGTATAGAACTACTTGAGATGCTGTGATCCCCATCCATAAGATGATCCGAGAGCTGGAGAGCCAAGGGGTGGTCAGCAAGACCCACTCACCCTTCAACAGCCCCATTTGGCCTGTGCGTAAATCTGAAGGAGAATGCAGATTGACTGTGGACTATGGTGCATTGAATGAAGTGACTCCACCACTGAGCGCTGCCGTGCCAGACATATTAGAGCTCCAGTACGAGCTGGAGTCCAAGGCAGCAAGGTGGTACGCCACTATAGACATTGCCAATGCATTTTTCTCCATTCCTCTGGTAGCAGAATGCAGGCCTCAGTTTGCTTTCACATGGAGGGGAGTGCAGTATACCTGGAACCGACTGCCCCAGGGGTGGAAGCACAGTCCCACCATCTGCCATGGACTGATCCAGACTGCACTAGAAAAGGGTGAGGCTCCAGAACATCTGCAATATATTGATGACATCATTGTGTGGGGGAACACAGCTGCGGAAGTGTTTGAGATAAGAAAGGAAATCATCCAAATCCTCTTGGGAGCTGGTTTCGCCATTAAAAAGAGCAAAGTAAAGGGACCAGCTTGTGAGATTCAGTTCCTAGGAGTGAAGTGGCAAGACGGACGGAGTCAGATTCCTACAGACGTCATCAACAAGATCACAGCAATGTCTCCACCCACCAATAAGAAAGAGACACAAGCTTTCCTAGGTGCCATAGGCTTTTGGAGGATGCATATTCCTGAGTATAGTCAGATTGTGAGCCCTCTTTACCTGGTCACCCGCAAGAAGAACACTTTCCACTGGGGTCCTGAGCAGCAACAAGCCTTTGCACAGATTAAGCAGGAGATTGCTTATGCAGTAGCCCTTGGCCAAGTCAGGACAGGACCAGATGTGAAGAACATGCTCTACTCTGCAGCCGGGAACCATGGCTTGTCCTGGAGCCTTTGGCAGAAGGTGCCTGGGGAGACTCGGGGTCGACCACTGGGATTTTGGAGTCGAAGCTACAGAGGGTCTGAAGCCAACTACACTCCCACAGAGAAAGAAATCTTGGCTGCCTATGAAGGAGTCCAGGCTGCCTCAGAGGTGATTGGCACAGAAGCGCAACTCCTCCTGGCACCCCGACTACCGGTGCTAGGGTGGATGTTCAAAGGCAAGGTTCCTTCCACTCACCATGCCACCAGTGCCACATGGAGCAAGTGGATTGCTCTTATCACTCAGGGCACCCGTATAGGTAAACTGAATCGCCCTGGGATTTTGGAGGTAATTACAAATTGGTCTGAATGTGAGAATTTTGGTGCCACAGATGAAGAAGAAGAACCAGTGACACGGACTGAAGAGGCTCCCCCATATAACCAACTGCCCCCAGAGGAAACACGCTGCGCTCTTTTCACTGATGGTTCCTGTTGCATCATAGGGATGAACAGGAAGTGGAAAGCAGCTGTATGGAGCCCCACACGACAGGTCGCAGAGGCCACTGAAGGAGAAGGTGGATCAAGTCAACTTGCGGAACTCAAAGCCGTTCAACTGGCCCTGGACATTGCTGAAAGAGAGAAGTGGCCAAAGCTCTACTTCTATACTGATTCATGGATGGTAGCCAATGCTCTGTGGGGATGGCTGGAGAGGTGGAAAGAGGCCAACTGACAGCGTAGAGGAAAACCAATTTGGGCTGCTTATGAGTGGAAAGACATTGCTAGCAGGGTAGGGAGGCTACCTGTGAAAGTCCGTCACGTAGATGCCCATGTCCCCAAGAGTAGAGCAAATGAGGAGCACCAAAACAATGAGCAGGTAGATCAGGCTGCAAAGATAGGAGTGTCCAAGACAGACTTAGATTGGGAACACAAGGGAGAGTTATTCCTAGCTCGATGGGCCCATGATGCCTCAGGCCATCAGGGCAGAGATGCCACCTATAAGTGGGCACGAGACTGAGGGGTGGATCTAACCATGGACAGTATTTCTCAGGTTATCCATGACTGTGAGACGTGTGCTGCCATCAAGCAGGCCAAGTGAGTGAAGCCCCTGTGGTACGGTGGGCGGTGGTCCAAGTACAAGTATGGGGAGGCCTGGCAGATTGACTCCATCACCCTGCCCCAGACACGCCAGGGCAAGCACTGTGTGCTGACAATGGTGGAAGCCACCATGGGATGGTTGGAAACCTACCCTGTGCCTCATGCTACGACCCGGAACACCATCCTGGGCCTTGAAAGGCAAGTTCTGTGGAGACTTGGTACCCCTGAGAGGACTGAGTCAGACAATGGGACTCATTTCAAGAACAGCCTTATCAACACCTGGGCTAGGGAACATGGCATTGAGTGGGTGTACCATATTCCCTATCATGCACCAGCTGCAGGAAAAGTAGAGAGGTACAATGGACTGCTAAAAACCCAGTTGAATGCCTTGGGTGGAGGGTCTTTCAAAAACTGGGAGCAGCATTTAGCAAAGGCCACCTGGTTGGTTAACACCCGAGGTTCCACCAACCGAGCAGGTCCTGCCCAGTCTGAGTCCCTGAATGTAATAGATGGAGATAAAGTCCCAGTGGTACATGTCAGAGGTTTGTTAGGGAAGGCTGTGTGGATCAATTCTGCCTCGAGTACAGACAAACCCATTTGTGGGGTTGTCTTTGCTCAGGGACCAGGTTGCACATGGTGGATAATGCAAAGAGATGGAACAACACGATGTGTACCTCAGGGAGATCTGATTGTGGGGTGAGAATGGTATGTGCAATATCACTGTTCATTGGATGTTACTGCCATTGCCTGTACATTAAACCATACAGACATGAGATAGAGGGAAATGTCTAAGTGTTGAAGGTCTGGGCAAGTGGAAGATGGAGAAGGAAATGTGCAAGTGCCAAAGGTCTGAGCAAGTGATAGATGGAGCTTTGAGTGAGTAAGGTGGAAGGGGGGAATCCTGCAGCTCTGTAGTATAGGGCCTGGATTCAGTGGTCCAGTGTGGGGATGTGATGAGGGCATGATGGGTATTGCTTGTAAATTTTGGGGGAACAGATGGAAATTCTGTGTGAATAAATGCATGATGTGTGGTAGTATGTTGATGATATGGGGATAAGGGGTGAAATGTCCTAGGGTGACGTTATGCTTGTATCCCCATTCATGTGTTCTGTTCATGTTGGATATTATGTTCTGTACCTTTAAGAGTGGCCCTGAAGAGTTCAAGTTTTGTTTTGGTTTTCTTATCAGCCTGGCTGGGACAGAGAGGTTTTGGGCTTTTGCTGCTTTGGCTTCTCTCTCTCTCTGTCTCTTGCTTGCTTGCTCTTGCTTGCTTCGCTCCTGCTTGCTTTGGCTCCTAGCTAGTTTAGCTAAACAATCCAAATTTCTTCCTGGACTGTTTCTTCTTTTTTTTCTCTGACCATCCCGAACCTGCTCCGGACTGGGACCTGGGAAACACCGAAAGTTCACACCTTGTGGCTGCAGCAGCTGCTCCAGCGTTGGAGGGACTGAGGACAGAGTGACCATCCCACCCCCGAGAGAGACTGTCTGAATTTGTCATCTTTTTCAGAGCGGTGTCATCCGGTATTGTTCATTTTGTGTGCTGGGGGTGCTGTGCCTGTCAAATAAACAGGTTCTTTCCACTTCTCTCCGAGGAATTTTTTTTTTTCTCTCTACCTGAACCAGTTAAGGGGGGGAGGGGCCGTGTGGGTTTGTTTTCTGGAGAGGCCCTCCTTTGGAAATCCTCTATCAAATCTGCCCTAAACCGGTACACCCTTCAACGTCCGCCGCAGTTAACCCGGCTCCACCAGGAAACCGCACGCGATGCTGCTGATGTGGTGGCATGGGTCACATGCGCCGAGAGTGCTAAGCTACAGGGATATGGTGCCAGAAATGTCATTCGGATACACACAATACGGGCGCGAACTTCCCTGCCTCCAACCTGCCACCACAGGAAGCCTCGGGCTGCACCTGGCAGCCGCTGTAGAAGTCGCACTGATGACCCCACACCCACAAAAAATCCCGACGGGGGTTAAAGGATCTATTGTTATACAAGGTCGAGCGATGGGTGCACTGCTTTCAGGGAGATCATCTGCCTCTATGCTTGGATTATTTGTTTTGCCTGGAGTTATTGATGCGGATTTTACCGGGAAAATTATGGTTATAGTACACACCCCTTTTCCACCACTTCAAATTAACAAGGGACAGAGAATTGCTCAGTCGGTACCACTGGACCAAATGACCAAGGGACTAAACCCACAAAAGGACAAGAGAGGGGGGGAAAACGCTTCAGATCCACTGGCGGCCTTACTTTGCTGACTTAAAATCTTAATGAGAGGCCCAGAAAAAGGGTGGAGGTGGAATTTCAGGGACAAAAGAGGTCGTTATCAGGCCTTTTGGACACTGGGGCAGATTCCAGCATAATTAGCCCTAGTTGCTGGCCTCAGCTTTGGCCTCTGCAACCGGCAGCCACCACAGTAACTGGAGTCGGAGGTTTAACCCTGGCAAGTCGTTCCCCCTCCCTCAAAGTTTGCATAGATGGAAGTCAGTTAACAACTATTTTCTTGGTAGTACAATTACCACCCATTGTGCAGTGCCTTATAGGACGGGACATTTTGGCCCAATTGGGAGTGGTCCTCACCAATGAACACCCTTTGGGGTAGTGGCTGTTGCCAGGACTTTCCCAATTCAGCAAATAATGGACTGTGTTACTCAAGAACAGGTTTATCGGCAGGAGCCAGAGTTGTCTATAGACCTAACAACTGGGAACGGTCCCAAATACCTCGTTGGTGCACTGACTCAGTTGCAAAAGAAAACGGGGGAGATAAGGGAGCTGTATGGGTACCTGCCAAGTGGACTAAACCTGTTCTTGATGCAGCGACTGACAAGCAATCTGACAGAGGAAGACAAGAGACAAGTGGAGGAGAAGTTGCCGCTGATCCTACGACCGCTGCTGTTACAGCTGAAAGGATACTCGAAGGCTGTTGACAGGGCTGTGACGCGCTGCCAGATCTTTTAAGGACTGATTACAACTGTTGGGTCACTGTTAGAATTTTACATACAGGGACAGGGGGGTCAAAAATGTCTTGACTGTAATAGCCCATATTGTGCTGCTTGGGTGGCTTTGTATGGCGGGGGCTGTGGTAAAACCCTTTGGATAGAATTGCTTAGTGTTATAATAGCCAGCGTAGCAGAAATTACATGCTTTAATCAGCCAAGAGATAACATCTGGGTAACATTAGCAAACCAAACTAATCAATCATCGCTTTGCCTTAGTTTAGGAGGCGTTACTAATCCTTTTCGAACTTGTCTTATAGGTTTGCCTGTTCGGTTCCCAGGGGAATTTTGTGGTTTGGTGAACAATAGCAGTTTGTGTAAAAACTTGTCTCTTGCAGCCGGCTGCCGACAACAAAGCTGTGGACAGTTTTTTTTTTTTAATTGAGACATAGTCTATGAGAAAAGTAACGTGAGAAAGAGCATTTGAGTAAGTAACATCTGCCTAATTCAAGGACATAGTTTCTTTGAGCAAGAAGTTGTTTTATAAACTATGTGATAACAAAAGGTAAAAAGAAGCCACAAACATCTTGAGAAAAGGTGGGATTGACTTTTTATATCTGACCAATAGTGAGCTATAGTTTTGCAATATGCATGAGCCTTATTACTGTGATTATAAAAGTATTGCTGTTAATCAATAAAGTTGAAATTTGTCTGCATTAGAAGATGAGCAAGTCTCCCGTCTACTTTGTCACAAAGCGGCTGCAAGCAGGACGGCTGCCAGCAGTGTGAGCTCATATTGTCCTTGAACATCACTCGGCACTCTCCCCCAGAAGAGTTAGATCTCTTTGCGAATGCAAATGCCAGCCTTGCAAACAACTCGCAGGGGGGCTGGTTAAGCTTTGAACCCTTAAATGTCCAAGATTTAAATAAGAATAGAGTAAATTGGGCTAACTTAGACTCATCTCTGGAATCAGCTATGGTGCTTAATCGACTTTACTCCCTCCCGGTGCAACGGCTCAAACATCACGTCCCCAAAGAAATTGCCCTCAGCAATATTCTTAATATGTGGGGATAGAGCTTGGAATGGCATACCAGCAAGACCACAGGGAGGGCCATGTTATTTGGGAAAACCATCACTGTTCCATCCTAACGTATCTCTGCTAATGCAATGGAGTAAAAACACGAGCAGGGCTAAACGCAGTGTGCACGAACTAGACTGCAGTCAGATAGGTGAACCCAGGTTTTGGACTGAACTGCATCAGGTGGTGGTAGCGACTATTTTACCTGGAGGCGGGGCAAATAAGGCAATGAACTTAGTAAAACAGCTAGGGTGCTGGGCTAAAGATGAACTGAATGAGACATCACAGATTTTAGATATGCTTACTACAGATGTGCCAAGGTGTTAATCACGCAGTGCTTTACAATAGAGCTGCTATAGATTTTTTGCTTTTAGCACAAGGGCATGGATGTGAAGAATTTGAGGGTATGTGTTGCATGAATTTATCTGACCACTCTGCATCAATTCATGCTAAGATAAAAGAATTACAACAAGGGTTTCACAATCTCAAAGAAGAGGAAGGACTGGGAATTGATGAATGGTTTAAAAGCTTGGGCTTAGGACCATTGTTAAGGAGCCTCATAGTATATGCAATAGAGATTTTGGGCGTAGTTTTGATGCTTTTGCTTGTTTTTTCTTGTATTTTTAGCTGCATTCAAAATATGGTCAGTCACATGATACAAAAGATGTGGCAAACAAACCTTCTTGATCAAAAAGAAAACGGGGGAAGTGTAGGGAGCTTTGTTGAGACATGGCTGGTGGGAAAGGGTCATGAAAATATACAGCTGGCAAAGCAACAGCTGCCTTGTTCAAGGACACAGTCTCCTTGAGCAAGAAGCTGTTCAATAAAATATGCGATAACAGGAGGTAAAAAGAAGCCACAAACATCCTGAGAGAGGTGGGGCTGACCTTTTATAGCTGACCAATAATGAACTTTACTTTTGCAATATGTACAAGCCTTATTACTGGGATTATAAAAGCGTGCCTGTTAATCAATAAATTGGAGACTTGTTGATCATCACCAGATGTGCTTCTCTCCCGTCGACTCCGTCATGTTGCCGCTCTTCACATCTTGGTGGATCACATCGTTTGAATGAAGAAAATCCAGTCCTTGCAGGCACTGAGAGAGAAAACAGAAAGTGGTGGGCAAAAATAAGTGATGTGATTTCATCACACAAGAAAGAAAAAAATCTAAAAGATTCCCTCTCCAGGGGAATGGGGAGTAATGGTAGAACACAGTGCCACTGAGAGGAAGAGCTTGCTGCTCCAACACTTGCAGAGCAGGACCTTTCTGAGGAAAGGCACGTCAGCTTTTGAAAGAGGAACAGCACCTGCTGTTGTAGGCTGTCCCCTGCAAACCAGCCAGCATGACTCCTGCTGCAGTGGATGTGCTCAGAAGCAAAGAGCATTTTGGCTGCACTCCTTTTTAGCTGAGGACTGAGAGAAATGAGTCTCTCTCTTTTTTCTTTGCTGATCATTTCAAATCCTGCCACCAGCACCTTTGCTTTTACAGGCAAGGAATGCAGTGAAGACAGACTCCAGGCAAACATTTAGAGAAGCAAGGTGGAGAACAGCAAATACAAATACAAGAGGCAGAGCGAGAATACAACAGCAGGAGATAAGAGTACTGGCACTGAGTACAGGGAGTGCAGGGGCACTGGCACGCCTTTCACTTGAGATGCTTTTACTTGCCCATAGAATAGCAGCAACACAGAAACAAAGCTTGGCACATGAAACCTCTCCTGTTCTGAGCCCCTGTTTCCCAGACAATCCTGCCCAAGCAGAATAAAAGGAGTACTGCTCTTGGCCTGAACTACTGGCTTTCCTAACTGTGCAGGAGGTGCCTGAACTACTTCTTGAATCAACCTATGCAGCTAGAATGTAAGCAAACATCACAGTTAGACCAAGAACAGAATTTCAAGAACTGGCCTGCTTGCACTAAGCATTAAGCAATGATACTCAAATTACTCCAGTCACACTTCTTCTAAAGCAACTTTTGGCCTATTTCTAATTTCACAGCCTTAGAGAAAACAGGTTAAGTGAGAAAGACACTGGAAATTAAACTTACCACCCATGGCCTTTTCCTCTCAAGCATTTCTATTAAGTCTAAATGGGGCTTGTATTCATGGTATCTTTCAACATCTTGCTTGTACCGTTCAACCCTCTGCTTCATTTTCTCCAATGAGGTGGTTTTTTCTCTGCACAAGTTCTCTAATATATAATTTCAGGTTTTACAGTATCCAAACAGTTCCCAGAAAATAGTCTATATCTCACCTGTACATTAACGCAGAAATTTAACATCAGAGGAGACATTTTAGTACAGCAGTAGCTGGAGGGGAACCATCCAAAATGACAGGAACAGGAGAACAAAGGATTAAAAGAATGGCCTGTATGGCTAAGGACAGACATTGTTCCCACAACACTGGTCCTTTTCCTTTTTCTCTGCCTCTTCTTTTTCGAGGAAGTGAGCAACACTAAAGCGAAGCACCATGCTTTAATTCATAAGCCAATGACTTACAGAAGACATAAAATATTTGTCTAGGAAAGTTGTTGCCAGTCAAAAATCCCAAAGAAAGGAGAACTTGACAACAGGCATTCCTCATCTTTTGGGTCTGGACCATTTGCACACATATTTGTACTTACAAGCATGTAGTGTCAGAGTGAATGAGTTCTGAGAGAAGATGAGCATTATTTGGTAAAATCAACTTACCACAGACTTTGTAAATAAATTCCATTTTCTAATTCTGTTACACGTCAGGGTAAAATTTATTTCACTTTTCCTACATTCACTCCTGTCTAAAGAACAGATTTACCTCTAGTTCTCTTTCCTTTTCTCTGAAATTTTTCAGTTCGCAATGGAACTGGTACATTTCTGGAGAACCAATGGACTTTTCAGTGGCTTCAAGCAACTCAGTCTTACTCAATTTTGCAAATGCTCCAACTTTGTCCTACAAAATTTTAAAAAGTTATCAAAAATACAGGATTAGTTAGAACAGTGCAATACAGTAATACTGAATTTATTCTACGTTAAATAACTCTGTCCTAGTTAATGACCATCTCATGGAGTAGCCATCAAGCCTTCCAGAAAATTTGTTCTCAGGATGCTGAAGCAGCCTTGCAGTATAAATCTTTTGCAGAATAAACACTATGACTAACTTGAAAGTTAAGCCTCGTAGAAGTTATTATTAAAGCTGGCAGACAAGGCTATTGGAAGTATTTCTGTTGAAAAACCGAGACACTCTGTTGAGCAGAGTTGCTCAAAACTGAGACTGGTGCAAGAAGTGTGCTTGCTGTTGATACACTGGGAGAGAACAAATAAACCAGAACTATCAACACTGTAATATTGACTGACCTGACTGCACAAAAGAGAAAAAGTTCTTTTAAACACTAAGGTGTTTTACCAGAGCATGCTGGAAGTTCCAAACAAATACTGCACATAGGTGAAAGACAACGATACGTCACCTGGCATATTTTTATTTCTGCAGATTTAGATTTCTAAACTTTAATGATCTTCTGCATGTCTTCTTGAATTTAACAAAAACCCCATGGCTAGGCTCTGATAAGGTTTCCTTTCACTATCATTCCTGATGATCCACATAAACTGGGAAGGAACCTGTCACAACTTTAGGGTGCAGTGTGAGGCAACTTAGCTTTCTACACATGAATCCTGACCTGCTTGAACATGCATTCAAATACAGAAACTGCCAGTAGTATTCTTTAATCTCTCTCCTTTTAGACTTACTTTCCATTAGGATGATTTTACTCTTACACAATTCAATCCTATACATCTTTCAGCCCTGTGCTAAACAAACTGCTGACATTACCAGAAAGGCTGTATTAGCAAGTGCTGCTACTTGAACACCAAGACGGGGAACATCAGCATCTTTCCTTTCAGAGTCACCAGGTACAAAATTGTCCAACCAGTGAGCTTTAAAGGTCACGCAGCTCCTCTTTTCTTTCACCATCACACCAGCATGGC
The DNA here is from genome assembly GCA_009764595.1 of Geothlypis trichas. Lineage (NCBI taxonomy): Eukaryota > Metazoa > Chordata > Aves > Passeriformes > Parulidae > Geothlypis > Geothlypis trichas. The sequence continues at coordinate 15,033 of WSPJ01000225.1, forward strand.
TGCCTCAACCCTCTTGTTCTTTGTGCTGTCCCACTGACCTAGGCAAAGTGCTGCTAAAGCTAACCAGCAACAAAATCTTCTCAAACCACAGCACTCCATTTGCACCCACTGTCTTTTAAAATTGATTCATACCTGAGGAAGAAACTGGCACAAATTGTCCACCTGGATGTTTAAGGCTGCAATTTGTTCTTCTACTGTTTTCAGGGTTGCTGGTTTTCTGTTGATAAACCACACTGATGCGTTGTTCTCCACTGATGCGTTGTTCTCTCACATGTGATAAGAATATTTTCTGGTGACTTAAACCTGATTAATAGAAAGAAGTGTTTACACTTCCAAGAACATCTGAAAAGTGTTCTTCCACCTTTAAAGGTTACCCAGTGTCAAAGTATTGTTAAAATTTATAGACAGCTAAATATTTAATCTAAATTAACTGGACAGTAGCATCAGATTCCTATTTCCATGATTCAGAAAACATCCAGTACTTCAGTGATGAACTAAACTCACATAGGAAACATCAAAAATATCTGCAAATCTTAACTCAGAAGTTACTTACATAAATGAGATGCTCATGCTGAATGTATAAAATACTTTAAAGTTGTTATCAATATGACCAGTTTCTATAAAAGTATAATCTGTGTGACAATAATAAGTTTTAAAATTGGTGTGAAGGAGGTACAGTACATCTTTAAGTATCAGTACACAGAAATACATCAGTAAGCTGTGTATATATACTCAATTAGAGAAAAAATAGCATATAACACAAAAATACTTATTTTCATTTTCTGCTTTTAAAAACCACAGAAGATACATTAGTTTTCATTTTGTTTTCTAGCTCCATACCTATTTTCAAAAATTTAGTCTGGTCAAGATGCAGCAATAACAACTAAGTCAAACTCCTGGAATTTTGGTTTACCATTTTGATTTAAAAATGGCCTAGTGCCTGTTAAGCACACTCTTAAGGATGGGGAATATAGACTTGCAGAGTGACCATGTACCTCAGGACATTTAAGAATGAAGTTCAATGCAGAAGTGAGTAACATGTGCTGCTGGTGTTTGGACTAAGCACCATAGGGATATGATCCTATTTCTTCATTACTGAACTACTACTTCCTGCGGCATCTCATTTTAATTTATGAGGCTTCATTCCAAAGACCTACAAAGACATGCTCCTTTCTTTCATTAAAAAAACATCCTTTTACTATCATAACTTGTGTTTAGCTACATTTCAAGTGCCAAATTCAACAAAGGCAACACATGCCTACAGAACTTCAATTTTTAGTTCCTGTCAAAAAAGCAATCTTCTGCATCGTCTCCCATCCTACACGCTGTATTTAAACATGTTCTACCAATCAGGCAAAGGACTCAACTACACTGCAACCATGACATGCTAGGTCTAATGAGCTATGAAATGCTAAATCTTCATACATTGCAAGATTCTCTCCAGAATTTCAAATACCATTAGAATACATTTATGTTAAAACAACCGCACCATCTATCTGAAAGACATCCTATCTCCTGAATGCATCTTGCCTGGTCAAACACTAAAGAAGGTCTTACTTGATCTTTCCCACAATTACCAAAATGGACAGACAAAAAATTTTTCAAGGCCCGCTGCAGGTTTGGATTTTTTTGTCTCAATAAAGTTTTCTTTTTAAAGAAAATAAATTTTCTCTAAAATTCTGAAATTCTTATCAGGGTGGCCAATTGTTATGCAAATTAACACAGGCTATGAATCAGTTGACTACCTCTATTTTCTCTTTCATCCAGACCAACAGACTAGGCTAAGGCTTATTAAAATCCTCTATGCCATAGCATCCACAAAAAAAATCCATGTAGTATTATTGCCCTATGCATAAGCTACTAATGGAATTTTAAGCCCAAAAGATTTCCAGTTGCTCTGGTTTGTGACAGTTTACCTACAGGACTGCATTACATGGAATTAGTGAGATCTTTTCTTTTACTTCTTTTCTATCCGTATGTGATGTTTTCAGTGAGAATGTAGGCAAGCCCCTCCTACCAGCACCATTGGTATAAGAAAGTGAAGACAGATGAATCTGTTTTAAAACTTAGACTTTAGTCTTTTTTCTTTAATGAAAAGAATTCCAAGCACCACATAGTGATGGCAGGAATGACAAAATCATCAGAACCTTAAATGTAATCAAAAGGAAAACACACCATACAGAACTATCTTTTTCTGTGCATTTTTTGTACATCAAGACAAGGTGAAATGCTTCAGAAAGCAAGATCAAGAGTAGCCATCACTGCTTATTTCCTGTGTGATAATTATATAACTTTATCTTCCGAAGCCTGCAGGAATTAAAAAAGGACAAATTAAGCTTAAAGACAAACCTCTGCACAATAAATTTTTTTCTCACACGTTTGTGAATGACTGTGTGGGGAAATGATCCAATTAAAAGCACATGAGGAAAGAGTTTTACTCCTTACAGTTCAATTTCCACTATGCCTTTCATGCACCCCTGCTTCACAAACAGAACAACTTACAAAATTAATTTACAAGTTGTTATTGCAAAATAAAATGTATTCTCTTACAAGAATACACATTTGTGTAATGGAGCTACTTAACAATGGAGTTCATTGAAAACTCACAATTAAAAGCAAAATAAAGCACTAACTAAAAATAAAGGAAGACACTACGATCCTCCACCATCAGCATTAGAACCTCCTCCACACAATTTCTGATCAGCTTGAGCCTCCAAAACAGAACAAATTATAATCAGCAGATCCACAGACAGGAAGAAGTTCTCGTGAATTTGAGGAACAAAGACAAGTGAAAAGACACTGCTGAGTACCTGTACTAGAACTGACAATTCTAATAGTATGCAAATACATCATGAGAATTAAAGAGAAACACCAACACACAATATTGCCATGCAGTCAATTCCCATGTTCCCATTTGTTTATGATTGAGCAGCTTCAAGAGCAATCATTCAGGCTAGTAGTTAATTAAAATAACTCCCCTTTGTCTCTGGACCAGGTTACTCTTCAATTCAGATGTCTCACTTTTTATAAAAGTAAAGTAAATCAAGGAAGAGAGTCTTTCCCCCATCCTCTGCTAGACAGCGCTCTGAAGGAAATTCAGATTAACTATGAGAATTACAAAAGCTCATCATTACCTTATCAGCTCGCCCTAAGAAAGCAGGTTTTCCACCCAGTCCCAGGCAGATGGCACAAACAATACTTGGCTTGCCTGTGCCATTAGCACCTACAACCAGGTTCAGGTTGGGCCCTGGATGTTCTTCACAGGCAGTGTATGTCCTGGAAAGCACAGAAAGTTTTTGATTTTTAAAACACTCTATTACCTTTAAAAGCAAAAGGAACTTGCTTAGAAACATTTCATTACTTTATTAAACAGATATAATTACCTCCTTTAGACTCAATTGTGAAATACCATTTGGTAAGAAAGTCTCGGGAGTGAAAACTAACATTTCAGTGAAACACCATGAAAGACATTCCCACCAGCCAGAATACTCAGAACTTTCTTTAAAATTAGTGACTGTGCAGAATAAAATCCAGCAACAGAATGGTAACTTTTTAAATAAACTTACCAGGGTCTCATTTTATTTTATGCATCAAAAAGAAGACATAAAACAGATAATGCAGTAGCTTTCTGGAGTTCAACTCATATCAAATCATCCTCAGTGTTTGGGTTTTTTTTCTAACTGCATTAGACATCTTTCACCACGTGCATCCAGAATGCCTATGGCTATAGTAACTATGGGAAGAGACCAAACTCACCCATGCAAACTCACAGCAAGTTAACACCCTAAATTTATAAAGAATCATTTGACAAATTTCCTATTCCTGAACTGTGCCAAACACAGAGAGCTGAAATACTACCACAAAAGGAGTACAAAGCAGATAATGGCAACGCAATATTATAAACCATGTACTTGTGGAAGAGAAGGTATATGAACCCTTAAAGAGGATTTAACTACTATCTCTGAGCATTTAATTAACACCTAATACGTGATTCATGCACTACACTACTGAAGATTTTCAAGGCTAGCATGGAGCCGTAAGAAAATGGTCCGACGACTTCTGCTAGTCTACATACGTCCAAAACCCATGCTATTTGCAGTACACAGCAGGCGGAAAAAACACGTGCAAAGACCACACACACTTCATCCTAATGGGTCTCAAGGCCTATCACCATTGCCCTACGAGCACTTTCTGCAGTCTCCCCTTCTCCACTGCTTGGCAGCCACCTGCCTCAGAGACCAAGAGCACGCAGAGGCTGCACAGCCAACAGGAGCCATCGTCTCTGGGCAAGGCTGCCCAGCACCGGGGAACGCGCTGCCAGGGAAGGGACACTGCGCTGACACCCCTGGGACTCGGAACCCACACAGCAGCGTTCCTCAGCACCCCACGCCGAGTAAGACACCACCTTCCCGGGAACATCGCTCTCCGCACCCCCTCCGCCAGCCCTCAGCGCGCTGCGCTGCTTCGGCCCCTCGACAGCGGGGCGGAAGGAGCACGCCGCGGCCGCTCAAGGGGGAAGAAACGCCCCCCGCTCACTTACAGGAAGTTCTTCATGAAGATCCTGACGATGGAGCCCAGTACGAAGGGGGACTCGGACGCACTGTGCTTCACAGCTTTCCCCTTTTCCCGCGCCGCCGCCATGTTTCCCCTCAGGCCGCCCCTCCTTCCCCCTTGGGGCCGAGCCCGTGCCGCGCGCTCGGCCCGGTTGGCCGGGGGGGGGGGGGCGGGACTGAGCCGCCCTAAAGCTCCTCATTGGCCGGGAGCGCCGGCGCCCATTGGCTGGCGGGCGCGGGGCGGGGCGTTATGGCCCTTGTTGCTGGGGCGGCCGCGGCGCGGCGCCCTGCGGGGGCCGGGTTGGGAGCCCGGTCGCTCCGCCCGGCCCGCGTTCCGCTGTCCGTGCGGCCCGGTCACCGCCGCGTTCCCTGTGTTCATTTACGGCGTTATGGGCAGCTGGGCGTGTTTAGTTAGGAGCAGACTGAGAGGGAATCTCATTGATGCGTACAGCTGTCTCAAAGGTGGATGCCAAGAGGAGGTTGCTAGACTCTTTTCAGTGGTGTCCTGCGACAGGTTGAGGAGCAATGGCCATAAAGTAAAGCTCAAGAGCTTTCCTCAACATGAGAAGAATTTCTTTACATTGAGGATGGCAGAGCACTGTAACAGCCTTTCTCTGGAGGTTTTTGAGTCTCCCTCTCTGGAGGCATTCAAGCCCCACTTGGACACATTCCTGTGTCACTTGCTGTAGATGACCCTGCCTTGGCAGGGCGGGTTGGAATAGATCATCTCCAGAGCCCCCTTCCAACCCTAACAATTCTGTGATTCCATGATTCAGGCTAATGGTTCGGGTAAATAATATTCCAAGACTGGCTGTCAGACAAGAAGTTGTTCCCGGGTATTTCTGGGAACACAGCTCAAGGGTGAGCCCAGGAGCCAGGAATCGAGGCTGAGGCCTCAGGAGAGCTCCTGAGTGGCCCAGACCGAGGAGTGTGGCCGGGGAATGCATCTCAACAGACAGCTCGTCTTTTCTTTGAGCTGGGATCAGAGTCAGGTTTTCTCTCTCAAAACATGAGAGAGGGAACAGGACTCAGCGTGTCTGTCACACTGCCAGAGGAGCGTGCTCTCTCCAGGCTTTGCCCTACACCACTGCTCCTTTGCGTCTCCTGAGTAAGGGCAGTCACACTGGCAAGCGCTGCATGCATCCAGGTGGACAAAATGCCAGCTCTTTTAGTGCTTGGCTTGAGATGTCTTTGTTAATATTCATTATTGTGAAGTTTGTATTAGCTTTATTTTGGTGTGACACCATAGTCAGAATACCATTTCATTTACTTTACAAAGTAACAGTGACATTTTATAACAGTTGTAATTCTAGATTTCTGTTGGTGTAAATGAGACCTGAATTGGCCCCTCTTTTTGGAAATTATTAAGGATAATGATAAAATGAAAATCAATGGGACAATATTTAAAAAATAAAACCAGTATTAAAATAAGGATGACGTTGAGCAGGAAGACAATAAAAGGGAGACACTTGCGGCGCCAATGTGCCCCTGGAATGCGCCTATGATGTGGTATATATGATGTGGTTCTTCTCCACAACAACTATTGATTATGAGACACTAGTCTATCATATTATGAACTGCTCATTCTCTTATTTGTGATATAGCCAATATAGCAAAAACCAATTGAACTCAGTTCTCTATTAATCCAGTGGCTGCTGGAAGGGTCCTGTCTCCCAGTCTCAAAGGTATCCAAAAAAAAAAATCACTAGTAATGTGTTCTATAGTTAGGTGGCTAAGTACATACCCATAGCAAAACAAGCAAATCCATTGTTTCTCCTTCTCTTTCTTCTTAGTTACTCTCAACCATGAGTTAAAGCAAAGTGTCCAAACAATACATATCCATGGATGACACTCTAAACCATGTTTACCACACTCCCAACATTTTACTTGTCTCTGGACTCTTTCAACAACAGGAATTGCAGTTCTGTAATTAATTCTAATAATGTTGCTGGTGGGTGACCCTGGAGGAGATCTTCGATCCTTTTAGGCCGTTCCCACTGATTCAGAAAGTCTTTTATTTTTCTCTACCGGCATTCTTCTGCCTCTGAGCTCAAGGGAATTGTGGTCAGCAGCCACTCCAGGATGCCTAATTCCTTCTTAATAAATCAGGGTTAATAAAGATCAACTTAAATCTCACCATATTATCACATTCTTGGAAATATATGTTTTAACAATATTTTAGCCACCGTTTGAACTGTAGCCCGAGCTGCTGGAAATGCTTCAACTCACTGAGTTAATTGATCTATTATAACTAACAAATATTTCCACCGACCCACTTTAGGCAATTTTGTAAAATCAACTTGGATCTTTTCAAATAGCCTGTAGGCTGTTTTTGGTCCTCCAGAGGGAGGGCTCTTTAACACTTTCTTATTTACCTTTTGACAGGTGTGACACTCCCTGGGTAATTTGTTTTCCAATTTCAAATATCCGTATACACCCATAAAATTTTAAAAAGTAATCACAAAGGACTCTTGTTCCCCAGTGTGTCCGTCTATGCAAGTTATCTAAGATCTAACCTGCCACTGGTTTTGGCATCATGATCCTGCCATCAGGAAAAAATCTACTTTCCCTCCTTAAATGTTGCTCCTAATTTCTTTATAGTTGCTAATTCTGCTAGCGGAAAGGAAAGTGTCTCCTGCTGAATTTCTGTTTCTTGTAAGGTCATGATTTCAGTATCTCTTTTTCTTAAGGTCACTCTTTTTGCTTCATCGTTGGCTAAATTATTCCCTATGACTCCGATATCCCTCCCTCTCTGGTTTCTTTTTACATGGACTACTACTATTTTCTTTAAGCTTTTTAAAGCTTCAAGTATCTGAATTATCAATCTCCCATGTACTAACACTTTCCCTTGAGTATTTATAAGTCTCCTTTCCTTCCAAATTTTTCTAAAAGTATTTACTACACTAAAAGCATATTTGGAGTCTATATAAATAGTCCCTTCTCGCCCTTTTAGTATTAATATTGCTCAGATTAATGCATAAAGTTCACAGGCTTGTGCTGACCAAGAGGGACTAAGGGGATCAGACTCCTTTACCCCAATATTTTTCCCACTTCACCTGAATGCCAACCTGTATCATTAATTTCTAGATTGTCTTCTTCAGTTAAAGAATAAATTTTAAGTTTTCCTTCACAGGGTTTTATCTGTAAATTTAAAATTATTATTAAATCTCTGCCTAACAAATTATTCTCGGCCTCTGGTATCAACAATAAATCAGTTACTCCAAATTTGTCATCTATTTCAATTTACACCCCTTTAATTATAGGAACAGAGAAAGCTTCTCCCGTAATTCCGATTACTGAAACTCGCTCAGGACTTATCTCACATCCCTGGGGTAATTTTTTAACAGTAGACTGAGAAACTCCTGTATCTACTAAAAATATAACTTCTTCGCTCTGAGAACCTATTTTTAGCTTTATCAAGGGCTCTTCTGGTTGTATTTCGGTCCTCTTCATTAAACAGAACTCCTGACTTCTCTGATTCTTGCGAGAAGTTTTCTCATCTTGCTCTTTCTTTCTGCAATTTTTTTTTTTGCAGGTGCCCCTTTTTATGACAATAAAAACAGGTAGGTCCTGCACCCTTTAAGGTAGGGCAAGAATTTTTTAAGTGCCCTTTCTTGTGGCGGGAAAAACACACAGGTCTTGTATTCCTGAAAATAGATCTTGACCTCTGCTGTTTGTTTTTCTCTGCAGATTTTTCTGTATTCAAAGCTGCCTGCATTTCTTGAACTGCCGCCACCAAAATTCTGGCATCTGTTTTCAGCTTTTTCTTATTTCTCCTCACAAACACCCTTTGTGCTTCTCTCAGTAACTCTTGAAGTCCCCTGTCCTGCCAGTCTTCTAATTTTTCTAATTTCTTCCTGATGTCACCCCAAGATCTCACCACAAACTGAGTTTTTAACAGAACCTGCCCTACTGCAGTATCAGTATCTATACCTGAATATAATTGCAAGTCTCTTTTTAATCTTTCTAACCATTCTGCTGGTCTGCTGGTTAGAAAAAAGCTTTGGTTCACTCAAAGCTTTTCCTATATTTTGTCCCCTAGGCACTGTCTTCTGAATTCCTTGATTTTTTTTTTTTCTCTTTGGGATTCCCATTCATCCAAAAACTGCATCATCATCCCCGCAG
>WSPJ01000226.1:0-23597 GCA_009764595.1 Geothlypis trichas
AGGCCAGCCAGCACTTGATGGTTCTGGCAGATTTGCCTGGGAAGCAGCCCTTGGATATTACAGAATATTAGGGTAGAATCCTAATTTCAATCATGGACACCTGGAGGAGAAGCACGGTTCTTTTCCACAGGAAGGAAAGCACTGAGCCCCAGTGTCGCTATAAGACACCAAAATAGAACAAGATGGACACACCAACTCTCCAAGTTAAAAAAGAGCACTTTTTATTTCTGACTCTAACATTATAGAGTTCTAAAAGTGACAGTGGATTGGAAGGTGACAGTGGCCACCTCTCCAATGACACTGGAAAAACCAACAGTCTATCAAATTTTTCCTCTTCCATAAAAAAATGCAAAACAATGAGTTACTTACATAAAGTGTGTGAGAAAGTTTGTTACAAGAATGTTAACATCAGAAGGCTTAGAAAAACTTAAAAACAGGGCGACACCCCAGTGTTTCAGAGCGATGAGTGCCAGCCCTCAGGAAGCCAAGGCCAGCCCAGACTTGTCAGTCCTGGCAGATTTTGTCTGGGAGCTATCCTTGGATATAGGGAATTCTGGAGGCAGATGCCCATTTTGGCCATGCATGTCTGGTCAAGATGGATGTTTTTTCCCATAAGAAAGAAAAGCACATTGTCCTAGTGTTTAAACTGCAGATGAGAGGTGGCCCCTGGGTGGCCAAGGCAGCCAGACCTGTTCTGTGTTCCCTTCATTTCATGGGGCCCCACAGTGTCCCAATGGCCCCGTGCTTCCATGAGGCCTTGCAGAGTCACAATGGCTTTATGGTTCCACAGAACCCTGATGGGTCACAATGGCCCTGCAGCTCCATATGAGCCCTCACTGTGTCACAGTGGTTGCTCTGTGGCACTCTGGGCTCCACAAGGTCACAATGGCCCCTTGGCTCCAGGAGGTTCTGCAGTGTCACCGTGGTGTCCTTGGATCTCCATTGTCACAACTGACCCATGGCTCCAGGAGGTTCTGCAGTGTCACCGTGGTGTCCTTGGATCTCCATTGTCACAACTGACCCATGGCTCCATGAGGTTCTGCAGTGTCACCGTGGTGTCCTTGGATCTCCATTGTCACAACTGACCCACAGTTCCATGAGGTTCCGCAGTGTCACCGTGGTGTCCTTGGATCTCCATTGTCACAACTGACCCATGGCTCCATGAGGTTCCGTAGTGTCACCGTGGTGTCCTTGGATCTCCATTGTCACAACTGACCCATGGCTCCATGAGGTTCCGCAGTGTCACCGTGGTCGCTGTCAGAGGCTGGATGAGATCGATGTCCCGAGACACCTTGGGATGCTCGGAATGCCCGTGTGGGGCCAGGGCCGGGTCAGGCCTTGGTTTGTGATGGGACAGAGCCCCGCCCCCAGCCCGGGCCTGGCAGAGCTGTCAATCACACAGCAGGGGTGATGTTAACCCAGCTCTGATGTGCCCAGCTGTTAATCAATCAATCAATCAATCAATAACACCCTAGCAGCTGGTGCTACCCCAGCTCTGATTGGACAAACAACTGGCAGTCCCACCCCAGGGGCGGGCCCATGAAGGCCCAGGGGGTTAAAAGCTGGAGCACGAGGCCAGCCCAGAGTCTGGATCCTGCCTTCTGCTGGGGTTTCTCTGTTGGCAATGGTGGAACCCCAGCAGTTGGTGCCCATGTTGCAGGGACAGGCGTTTTGGAAGATTTCGGGCTGTCACGGAGAGTTACAGAAAACCTCTTCCCCCCTCTTCCCCAGAGATAAAGATCATCCTCGGAATGCAGCCAGACCTGTAGCCCCCCCCTAACACAGAGATGCCAGCAACTTTCCACCCCTGTACTAACCCCCAGCCCCTTTTCTGACGTAGGAAAACCCCCCAAACTATAAAACCCCTAGAGATGAGATAATAAAGGCCTTTTGAACCGTCCACCACGTTGGTGTCAGCGTTGTCACTGGCCCGAGTGACCCAAGGAGGATTTGGGGTCACCGTGCTGACTCTCGGAACCAGGTCGCCCGCCTTCCGACCCAGAAGGCAACAAAGTGGTGCCGAAAACCAAGGAAAAGGAAAAAACCTCGGGTAAACAGGATTTCTCCTGGACGAAAGACAGCGGTCGCAGCAGCAGGACTGACTACGACAGACGGGGGACGCCCCATGGACCCACAAACCGCATGGAAGCGATAGTGAAGCTCGTGAATTCTGTATGTATACAATGGGGTTTAAAATGCGAGCCCAGATCACTCACCCTTGCTATAGCGAGGCTTCTGGAGCTTGGGGTGATTGAACGTCCGGTAGAAATATTGCATTCAGAGGTATGGCAAAAATGCACTACCGTTTTAGCAGAAGATACAAAGACCACAGGCAGTGGCAAATATTTAAAAGCGTGGGGGAAGGTGGAAGGTGCCCTCTGCAAAGCATTAGAGGAACAGGAGGTTTGGGCAGCTGCACGCCCGCATTTAATGGCTGTGCCGAAACTGGGGGTCGGTGCGACAACTCAAACCCACCCCGAATGCGATCCGAGCGAAAGTGCGGACACGCGGGGATCGGGCACCCTCCATCCCTCCCCAAACCCAGGTCCAGACCCCCAGAGCACCCGGGAGACCCTCCAAATCCCCCGGAGGACATCCCAACCCCTCCGGGAGACCAGCTGGGCCCAAAATCCCCCTCGGAATCCCCCGAAAAACCCGTGCCTTCTCTGCTTGTTCTTTCCCTGCCGACCGCCGATCTGATGCAGGCAGCAGAGGCACGCGTGCGGTGTTTCTGGGGCAAACTGACGGAAGCAGCCCGCGGCACCGAGACTGCAGCCGGTGCCGACACGTGGGCGGCAGGAGCGTGGCTGCAATTTCAAAATGGTGCTGCCGGACAGGGAGAGGGGCGGGGCCCGCGCGTCTGCGGCGGGAAAGGTCCGGAGGCATGGGCAGCCATGGGCGCGCATGCGCAGGAGACCGGCGCCGGGCGCACGCTCTGTCTGGAGCACTGGGCACCCACAGACGCGCACGCGCAGGGGGGTAGCGGGGGGCGGACATTCGCCTGGGAGCCGCGCCCACCCCCTGCCACCGTATAAGGGAGAGATCCCTCTCTGCGAGGGGCAGGGCGAGCCCGGAGGGCGGGAGCAGCACCACCTCCGGGGGGAGGAGCAGCGCCACCCTCTGGGGGAGGAGCGACGCCTCCTCAAAGGGGAGGAGCGGCACCACCTCCAAGGGGAGGAGCGACACCACCTCCGGGGGGAGGAGCAAAGCCGGAGCCGAACAAAATGGCAGGGGAGACCGGAAGTCCACCAGCAGTCGACTTCCAGCTCTGAATGGAGCGACATCTCCCCAGACTGCTTTTCTGAGCTTACCGAGTCCAGCGGCAGCTCGGGAACAGAGGAAACAGAATTAATATGGTTTCGGACAAAACCAAACAAATCCTTAAATAAGGTTAGAAGCCAAATGCACAAACTCACCGGCTGGGGTAAAATAAAGATCGCCTGTGCGGATTGGGAGTCCGCGGCAGCCGTGCACGCCTTTCCCGTGAGAATTACAGGGGCCCCCCGGGAACCAACAGAGGGCTTACAACCCTGTAAACCCTAAAGATATTCAGGCGATAGTTAAAGCTATTTCAGAAAAGGGAATTAACTCCGGAGTAGTCTCCACACTCATGGATGGCCTCTTTAGCAATGATGATCTGCTTCCTTTTGATATTGTACAGATTAGCCGCATGCTTTTTGACGGGGCGGGGCTGATTGTTTTCAAACAGGACTGGACAGAAAACTGCACCACCGCGCTTGCCCGAGCGGGGGGGGAGGGGCAGCCACTGCACGGCTCGAGTTTATCCCGGCTGCTGGGGAAACATGATGACGTAGCAAAACCACAGCTGCAAGCTGCGCAGCTGCGGATTGAGGAGGTCAGAGCGACCTCCCGAGCAGCCAGAGAGGCGATTTGAGCGACCTCTAGGGTGGTAGCCAAGCCGGCACCATGGTCTACCATAAAACAGGGGGAAAGTGAAGGTTTTACACAATTTGTGGACTGATTACAAGCCGCGGTGGACACCTCCACCCTGCCTGCTCCGGCAAAGTCAGTGGTAGCTGACTGCCTCCGGCAGCAGTGTAATACAGTTACCAAGGACATACTGCGCTCCCTGCCGGCCAGAGCCAGTCTGGGGGACATGATTAAAAATGTTGTGAGGGAAGAACAACTGAGTCCAATACAAGCAGCTGTCCACACCCTAACCAGTGCAATGGCTTGTTTTAAATGTGGACACGCAGGACACATCGCAGCGAGCTGTCCCCAGCCGGCACAGCTTACCCTGCCAGCACCCTCGTCCCAGCAACGCCTGAGAGGGATTTGCTGGAGCTGCGGGAAAAAAGGTCACTTTGCTAGGGATTGCAAATCTCGGCCACGGGGAAACGGAAAAGGGAGGGAGCGCACGGGCCCCACGCGGCCTCCTCCCGCTGTGGATGCGAGACGACCCATCCATGTAAACCCCCAGTGGGGGGGAGGATACCTTATACTCCCGCAGGAAACAGTCAGTACCACACCCCCAACAGCGATACAATGGCAGGGCTATACAGCACCACCAACAATGCCCTCGCACCCCCCACTGCCACAAGCCGCGCAAGCGCCACAGGGCCAGCAGGGGACGCCCCAGACCGGGATCCCTGGGTGGCCCTGGCAATGAACCCCTAAAGGTGTGGGGAACATGCTGCCTATATGGAGGCCACGACCCCCACACCGTAGGGCTCCAGTTCTGGGTGGACACAGGATCAGATTGCATGATTCTTCCCCAGTCATACTGGCCCAGACATTGGCAATTTAAAGAAGTCCCTCCAGTGAACGGGGTGGGGGGGACAAACCCGGGCGTGGAAAAGCACCCAGCTGGTGGCTATAACACTTCACACAAACAAGGGACCAGAACAGATAGTGGCAATTTACCCCTACATTTTGCAAAACTCTCCACCCCTGTTAGGGAGAGACGTCCTCGCTATGCTTGAAGTCAGGATTACAAATTTATCGTAAAGGCTACTGCCGTACACCCTCAGCTGCCGATCAAATTAAACTGGAAATCATCAAACCCTGTCTGGGTCAAGCAGTGGCCGTTATCAGAGAACAGAGTGGCAGCTTTACTAGAACTGGTTGACCGGGAACTGAAAAAGGGTCACATAGAACCCTCCACCAGTCCATGGAACACTCCTGTTTTTGTAATTCCCAAAAGGTCTGGAGAGGGTTATCGCCTCATCCACGACCTCAGAGAGGTGAACAAGACAATTAGACCTATGGGCCCTGTCCAAACACTGTTACCTGCAAACTCAGCCATCCCTGAAGGACAGCCATGCGCAGTACTGGACATCAAAGACTGTTTTTTCTTGATACCCTTGCACCCTGAAGACAGAGAACGATTCTCCTTTTCCGTGGTGTTTCCAAACAGCAAGCGGCCCAACCTCCGTTTTCAATGGAAAGTATTGCCACAACGCTTGGTGGACAGTCCAACCATCTGCCAGATCACCGTGGACAGAGCACTGATGCCAGTCCGGCAAGCCTACCCCTCCTCAACCATCATTCCATATATGGACGATATTCTAGCTGCAGCCCCATCAGCAAGTGAAGTAGAACGCCTGGTATCTGCGATCACGGAAACCCTCCAGGCCAATGGCTTCGAGATCGCAAGTGCAAAGATCAAGAGAGGACCCTGCGTGACCTTTCTGGGCGTGAGAATCACCAGTTCATAAGTGACTTCTCCCAAGGTGAAGGTCCACTGAGACATTAAGACACTCCATGATGTGCAGTGCCTGGTGAGATTGCTGCAATGGGTTCGTAACATCATCCTGATCCCTCCTGAAGTCATGGACCCATTGTATGAGTTACTGAAAGGAAAGCACCCTTGGGAACGCAAGGAACTGACACCGCAAGCAGCGAGCTCCCTGGATTTCATCGAACAGCAGATATCCACCGGCACGCTTGCCAGGTGGAACCCAGCGATGCCCTTAGACCTATACGTCCACTTCACCCCGAAGGGGGGAGTGGGAGCACTGGCCCAAGGACCTTCTGAGAAGTCCCAACCAATCCAATGGGTGGTCCTCGGAAGACCCGCCCGTGCTTTCTCCCCAGGAATCAAATGCATCGCCAACCTCATCAGGAAAGGCAGGAGACTCGCCCTGAGACACCTAGGAACCGAGCCAAAGCGAATCCACCTTCCCTTCTGCAAGCAACCGACCACGGAGGCAACCACAATTTCAGAGCACCTAGCCCTTGCTCTCACCAGCTTCGGAGGAGAGATCTCCTACTCCTCCAAACCACCTTGGACTCAGCTGCTGACCGTCGTCGATATAGACATACCGCCAAAGGTCAAGGACCGGCCGCAGCCAGTACCAACGGTCTTCACAGACGCTTCTTCGACGACTTCAACTGCAACAGCAGTGTGGCAGGCAGGAGAGCAGTGGCACTGCGTCAAAGCGTGTGACCCCACACTGTCAGTGCAGCAATTGGAAGCAGCAGCAGTAGTTTTGGCATGCGGACTTTTCCGAGATGAGCACCTCAACATTGTAACGGACTCTATATTCATGGCAAGGCTCTGCCTAGCCATGGCAGGACCAGGGGTGTCAACATCTACAGTAGCTCTGATGCTGGAAGAGGCGCTGTCCTCACGACAGGGCACTGTATCCGTCATTCACGTAAACAGTCATGACCCAGTCAAAGGTTACTTCCAGACCGGTAACGACAAAGCAGACGCCGCAGCAAAAGGCATGTGGACATTGCAAGAAGCTCGTCACCTGCACGAGTCACTCCACATCGGAGCCAAAGTGCTGGCAAAGAGATGCGGGATCTCAACAGCGGACGCAAGACATGTGGTGGCTACCTGTCCTCACTGCCAGAAGTCGCCTTTGTGGACCAGCGGGGTCAACCCGAGAGGCCTCAAGCCTTCAGAGATCTGGCAGTCAGACTTTACCTTGTGTCAACTGCTGAAACCCCGAGCATGGCTTGCAGTGACAGTGGACACTTTCAGCGGAATGATCATAGCTACACAGCACCCCAAAACTGACTCCAAAGCCACAATTCAGCACTGGCTGACAGCCATGGCATGGCTTGGTATCCCCAAGCAGATCAAAACTGACAACGGTTCCAATTTCACTTCCAAACCAGTGCAAGAATTTGCCTCAAAATGGGGCATCACTTTAGTGCAAGGTATCCCTTATAACAGCACCGGGCAAGCCATAGTCGAGAGGGCAAATCAGACCCTGAAAAATAGGATAGAGGTGTTGGCAAAAGCAGAGGGTTTTGCCAATTCCATTCCCTCAGGAGACACGTACTAGCAACTGCTTTGCTAGCACTGAATCAATTCCCCAGAGGGGATGAAACAAACAGTCCCACTCAAAAACACTGGGCCTCCAGAGTGCTAGAGGAAGGCTCGCAGGTTGTAATCAGAAATGAGCTGGGGGAATGGGAACAGGGCTGGAAATTGATACTCACGGGGCGAGGGTACGCAGCTGTCAAAAAGGACGGAAAAATTAGGTGGTGTCCACTTAAGTCCATCAAGCCCGACCTCCGCAGTGGGCAGGATGAGACTGATGAGAATTGTGAGTTTCTGTTTACAGGACATGCTTATAGGACGCCCTCAGGACGTGTACACTCCCCTTCCAGAGAAAAGTGACAGACCACCAAGCCGCCGTACAGCGCCTGAGAGACCCCCAAGGGTGAGACCCAAGCAGCAACAGTGCTTCTGTGTGATATTGCTGCTGGGGCTTGTCGCCAGAGGGCAAGCCAGCCCAGACCACTACCCCCATCAGCCCTTCAGGTGGGTCATGAGACATCTTACCGACGCTAAGATGCTCAGAGACATCACCACACTGAACACCCCATCCTTCGTGCTTCGCATTACCGACCTGTTTGCAGGACAACCAAAGGTAGACCCCCATTCCTCACATGCCACACACATGTACCTATCCTACTGGTGCCCAGCTTCAAACCCAGGAAAAAGTTACTGTAATCACCCAGGATGGGGGCATTGTGGGCACTGGGGTGGTGAAACAATAGTTACGGACGCCAGGCCGTCAGGGCCTGGGTGGGACCCACAAGAGCCCGACAGGTTCCTACAATTCACCTGGGCACCTGCAGGCTGCAAAACACCTGTCTTCTTTCAGGGAAATTACTACCGAAACCGCCATAAAACCACCAGAATTCGGAGATGCACTCATTACAACATGACAGTCTTACAGCCAAATCATCCTAGCTGGGCCGTGGGCAAAGCGTGGATAACAGTCCTTCAAGGATCAAAGCAGTGGGTGAATGTACAAATTACCAGGCTCCAACCGTCGGCACCCCGAGCAGTTGGACCCAACAAAGTGATTAAAAGCACACAGAAAGGGAGAAACATGACCTACCCCAAAGCCTTACCCACAAGGGACACCGATGTCCCGATCGGCGACGTAGAAGCCCTCCAGATAGGCCGCTCAGCTGGGTCAGACCCAGACCCTATCCTTCGCATGTTAGAAGCTACCTTTCTATCCCTGAACGAATCTAACCCTAACCTAACTGACTCCTGTTGGCTTTGTTATGATATTAAACCCCCATTTTACGAAGGAGTCGCTTTAGATACCCCCTTTAGTTATTCCAGAGCCAATGCCCCTCACCAGTGCAGGTGGGGCACACCCCGAAAAGGAATTACCGTGAGTCAGGTCACAGGTCAGGGCAGATGCTTTGGAAATGCAACCCTAGCTAAGCGCAGAGGCGACGTCTGCACCGAAGTAGTCAAGCCCGACAGGAAGAATAATAAGTGGGTGATCCCATCTGCATCTGGGATGTGGGTTTGCCAGAGATCTGGAGTGAGTCCCTGTGTGTTCCTTGCCAAATTCAATGACTCTAACGACTTTTGTGTCCAAGTTCTGATTGTCCCTAGGGTCCTGTACCACTCAGACGAAGAGGTGTATCACCTTTTCGAAGAACCCAGCCGGCTCCACAAAAGAGAAATATTAACAGGTATAACTACAGCGATACTACTTGGCTTGGAGGCTGTCGGGACAGCAACAGGTGTCTCGGCCCTAGCGACTCAGCACCAAGGACTGTCCCAGCTGCAGATGACAATCGACGAGGACCTGCAGAGGATCGAGAAATCCATATCCTTTCTGGAGAAGTCAGTCTCCTCACTTTCAGAGGTGGTCCTGCAGAACAGGCAGGGATTGGACCTCCTGCTCATGCAGCAGGGAGGCCTGTGTGCTGCCCTGAAAGAGGAATGCTGCTTCTACGCAGACCACACAGGAGTTGTCAGAGACTCCATGGCAGAACTCCGAAACAGACTGGCTCAGAGGCAGAGGGACAGGGAAGCCCAGCAGGGTTGGTTTGAATCCTGGTTCAACCGATCTCCATGGCTCACCACCCTGATTTCTACCCTAATAGGCCCAGTAACTATAATCCTACTAACCCTAATCTTTGGGCCTTGCATATTAAACAAATTGGTGCTATTCGTTAAAAAGCGTTTAGAAATGACTAACATTTTGTTTTTTGAGCGCCGACAATTCCTTTAAGGCGTGCCAGCTACTAACACACTTATAATTTTACAATAATTTTACTAACCCATGAAATTTTGTAACCTCCATGTTTTTAACTTTATAAGAATTTTGAGGAATTCTCATTCCTCATTCTCATATAAGAAAATGAGGAAAACAGCTCAGCACTAGTGGCCCAATTGTGAATGGTTTTCTTGAATTGGCAAAGCTGGGATGTTAACAATGGACTCCGTCCTTGGTTCAAATCACCTGCCCTCACCTGCAGACAAAAGCACCACCACCAGTAGCAGAAGCTACATCAGTCAATTTTCTCAAAAAGCTGTGTTAAATTTGGTAGAGGAAAGGAAAACACGTCAGACACTGTGGATTAATGACAAGACTCTGAGGAACAGTTCCAAAGCAAAGGGCAGCAGCTTCTCTCTGGGCCACTCCTTGTGCCCCAAGGCAGCCGGGCTGCCCTGGCTGCCCAGGACCCTGCGCCCCGCGGGCTCTGCAGAGCTGCACACGGGGAGGCAGCTTGGGGCACCTCAGCCCCTGGGCAGGAGTGGCTTCTTGCTCTGCAGGGCTGCCTGTGGGCAAAAGCAGCGTGCTGGCCTGCTGCTCTTGGCCCTAGCCTGGCCTTGCAGGGCTAATGCTGTTCCCTGTCTCAAATGTGCTAAAGACAGACTTGTTTGTTTCCAGCTCTGCACAGGTGTCATTTGCACCACAAAATACCGAAGGAGTAAGTCCTGAACAACAGACCCTGACTGAAGCCTCAACAACAGAACCTGAGCCAAAGCTGCCCTCTAGATGACCTTCCCAACCCAATGTTCTATGTATCTGCACCTTAACCAAGTGTTACTATCAAAAGGATTGTTGCATCCATTCACTGGTGAAACACGTCTTCACCTTTCTGCATGAGGAAAATGAACAAGGCCACACCTGCCTTGGTTCCTCCTTGAGCCCTGGGCAGGCTCGGGGAGAAAACCAAGAGGAGAACGAGCCCAGCTGTCCCCCAGCAGAAGCTCTGGCACATTGCTCGTCCAGCACTGTCAGAGCCGGGCTGCTCTCACAGCGCCCTCGGGAGCCTCGTGGCCGCCACAGGCGGAGGCACCGCAGGATTTCCCGGTTCCCGGCCGTGGCTCTGCAGGGCTTGGCTGGGACAGCTTCCCCCAGCTGATGGGCAGCTCTGGATGAAGGGGAAAGCATTGGGGTACCTGGTGATGTATCTTCCTTCATCACCAGAGGCATCCTTTGTAATAATGCTGAGGTGCATTGCTTAGCTTATCCTTTCCTGACTCTTTTTTGCACTTTTGCATTCCAGTACATTACACTGTTCCTTCAGCTGGTGTCTGTGTCTGCATCTCTGACCCTCCCCACCACCAAACAAACACACAGCCAGTTTAGCACGAGACCTGCCTCTCTGCCAGCCCATCTCTTGGCAAACAGCCCTGATGGCCATCTCCACCAATGAAATTCCCACTTTGCAACTTCCTTTTCTGCAGGCAGGTGAGAAAAGGAGCCACTCCCAGTTCTGGACACCTCCAGAAACCAGCTGCTCTTTCAGCAGTCACAACCCTGAAATATCAACCTCCTTCCTTAACCTGCCACCAAAAGGCCTTTTGTCCAAGGATACCCACAGAAGAGCTTGAGAAGGGAGCAGTTTGAAACACAACTGCTTCAGAGTTTAAACCTGCCTTTATCAAATGAGCACACATCAACCTGTCCCAAAGGGAAAGCAGGCAGGAAAGAGAAGCTCCTCTCACACAACAGCAAACTCTGTGCTTCCTTCTGTTCCAGCTGGAGGGTGGAGGCCATGGGCTGCACCTCACTTTGGGAAGGAGCCCTGGGAAATGGTCTGATCTGGGAGGGCAGCAAAAGGAATTCCCCAAAAAGTAGGAAAAGATTCTCTGGAAGGAATAGATGATGACAACGCTTCTGCAGAAAAGCAAAAAAAAAGAATAATTGAAGCATTTCAAGAAGTGCCCAGACTGAAATTGGTTTGCCAATACGACAACCCCAAAGTCTCTGTGGTGTGTCAGGAAGCTCAGGAGTGAACCTGCAAGGCTTGGATAAACATCATTGGTGTCTGTCCCCCAGAGCACAAGCAGCTCCCTAACAAGACTTCAAGACTAAGGACAAAGCTTCCCCCTTCAGCTCTCCACAGCAGCTCTAGGGAGTCTCTCTCCACTGCAAGATCTCCTTTGTCAGTCTACAGTGACAAGAGTTGGCTGCAGGAGGCATTTGCATTGGAACTCTCCCCAGATGGGGGGAAGAAAAAGAAGATATGATTCCTGAGGAAAGAAAAAGGCAGCGCTGTTTGGGAAGACACCAGCGTGAGTTTGCTACAACTCTAGGCCAGAAATCCCTTGGAGAAAGCAACATCCTTCCATGGGGCAGCAGTTTAGCTTTGATATCAATGCTGACAAAATTGCTTCCCATTCCTTCTGCCGTAGCTGACTCCGAATAGTGAGAAATGGGCTAACTCTGGCAAAGACAGGCAGACATGGTGAGATAAAACCAGCTAGTCTGGTGAAAAGGAGTCCAAATGAATGTTTTCTAACTCCCCCTTTTCATCCTTTCCGCAGCCAAGCCAGAGCAATGTCCTTCCTCTCTGTCAGCGATGGTTACCCAGGCACGGGATGCAGCGTGGGGACAGAGCCTGTCACTGCTCCCAGTGCCCTGCCCTGCTCATCCCAGCCTGCCTTGCCCTTCCCTGTCCTGCCAGAACCTGCTGTGCTGTGCCGTGCCGAGCAGAGCCCGGCCAGCGGTCACGCATTTCGGGAATGACCCTCCCCTGTGCCGCCCGCCGGCGTAATGAACATACCACTGCCTAACTTTGACTAGTTAGAGAGTCTTTGTCTGTGATTTTCAGTTTTAACAATTCAGGGAGCTTTTGTTTTCCCTGACAGTACAGTTGCTTCCAAGGGAAACACACCCAAAGACCAATAGTGACCCAGCCTTCCCTTTGCTTCCCTTTTCCTTCCCTCACTGCTACACAGCGCTCTCATACCAGGACCTCAGGGCTGCCTCCCCTGAGGATTTAGAGCTGCCTCCAGGCCTTCCAGGCTAAGTGCAGGTGCTCAGGACTCCATGGTTTTCCTAGCTTCTTGGGAGAAGGTGTTTGCTTCATCTGGACTTCTTGGGGTTTCATCAGAGGAGCCAGGCACAGGCAAATTTCATCTCCACTGTGAGCTCTTCATTCTGCTTGTTCCCATGAAGCTTAAATGCCAACCTGAGCTCACTGTTCCTCTGGTTCCCATAGACCATGACAGCCCTTCCATGGCCTCTCCAGAAAGGAGCAGCTGCACATCTTCAGAGCAGCAGTTGCCAGCCCGCATCCCATCAGGGAGGGAAATAGTTTCTACCCTTGCTTTCCAAGCAGGTCCTGGTTCATGACCCTTTAAAGTGTTTTCCTGCAGAGCTCTGTCATGGGTAGATGTCAAGTGAGAATCAGGTAGAAAGGGTCAAGTCGCCTAGGAAGGGAGACCTTGAAAACAGAAAGATTTTCTGCCTGCTTTTCCTGTCCTTGCTGCAGATTTGGAGGGTGTTCTGGGCATTTTGCAGACAGCCTCTCTGTAGGGGTACAAGGGCAAGGTGAAAGATATTGCCTAACAAGTGGTCAGTGTCAGGTGCACTCTCCTCTTTCTTTGAATGAAGCCAGACTAGGACTCTGATAGGATACTGCAGATGTTTAAGACTGTCTGCCCTGCAAACCAAGCCGTGCCATTTGACGCTGGCAGGGGGCTGTGTACAAATCACGAGCGGCCGGGGCTGCTGTGGAACGCGCCTCGAGCTGTTTTATTTTCAGCATCAGTCTCATTACATGGTTATGACAATGGGAAGATGCCAGCAGCTCACATCCCTGGCAGCAGACCAAGAACTTTATGTTACAACTTACTTTATAAGTCTTTTGACCAATCACACAAGGCAAAAGCATATTGACAGTAGTTCTATCCAACCACTATAAGCACAGGTACCTTTGGTTAAAACAATGCTTGCTTATTTCAAATACAATACCTACTTGTAAGCCTTAAAACACAATGCACAGAGCTCCATTATTAAGCTTCAACCTTCCTAATATCTTGCTAGATAAACTTCTCTGTAGCTTAGAGAGCTATTCTAGACAAGTGTTAATACACAGACCATTGTTCTATTTGTCCTTGCTTTTCTACAGTTTAAATAATTTTTCTGCTGACCTATCTCATGGCTGCTGCTTAGCTCTAATCACAGTTCTACTGTATCTGAGACTTGCCTTTTGCAGCTTTCCCAAAACCCTCTAATTTTGTGGATTCCTACAGAGGACTCATAGTCAGAGCCTCTGGAGAAGAGTGGAGGGCAGGGCTCAGGCAGGTTTTGCCATTGCAGGGTTTGAACTAAAGGCACCAGGAAGCACCAAGCCTGCAGACAGGAACTCAACCCTTCTCATCTCCCTCACTGCCAGAGGCAGGCTCAGAGCAGCCATCTCAAACCTCTCTAAACCAGTGGGGGCTCTGTCCTTACCAAGCTCCTCGGGAATTGTTCCCACAGCTCTCGGTGCCAGGCAAAGCTCCCTCTGCTGCAGCTCTGTCCACAGGCTCCCCTCCTAAAGACTCATGGACAACATTAATATTCCCCTTGAAAGAGAAACAGAAAGGAAGAAACCCTTCTCACCACTTACACAAAACACCTGGTCCACACATTTGTCAGTTTTCACCTCGTGGGGGATCAGTTTGGTGAGCTCTGGACCCAGTGACACTGACAAGGACAAAAGCAAAAGACAAGAGGTGCTCCCTCTTCCCGGGACCAAAGTCCCACAGCTTTAATGGAGAACAACTCCAGGAGAGAAAGGGAGCACCCAGGAGAGGAAAGAGGATGTCCAGGAGAGGAAAGAGAGCGTCCACCTCGTGGCAGATTTTAAACCCTGGGGGAGGGGGGGCAGTAGAAAGGAACTACCATAGTTCAACATAATAAATCACCACACTGTAGTTTTCTGCATAAATTGCTGCACTTGTTGCAAACAAAATCCTAAAATCTCCCCAACGTGCAGTCCCAAATGACCACAATGTGGGAGAAAAACCACTCAACCCCCCTGTATACCCAAGCACCAGGTGTCACAGGGAATACCAACCCTGGCAATTAGAAAGTCCACACACACAAGCTCACTGGGAAAGGAGTAGCTCTTTATGAGGGGACAGAGTGCTCACTTTTCTCAACACAACACACACCATCCACCACATCAGCATCCACCCACATCATCTTCCTCAAACATTCACACACTGAAAACACAACCACAATTAAAACACACAGGAAAAATAGCAGCAATAAAAAAGGATTTGCTTAATTCACCCCCAGAATTGCTAGTAGGTCATTATTGACACAGCAAATCCTTTCTGCCTGCAGCCAGACCCCAACACAAACTGGACAGGTGTACATTGTGCACAGGACATCTCTGTGTGACTTGTGAACAGCCCTTCCCCTGCGTACGCCTTACGGGTTACTTTGTTGTGGTGGTTCCACCGGAAATATGTTTTTTGGGATTTCTGGGATATGCTGTGGTCGGGCCAATGGGTGCTCAGATTTTAAAATTGGCACCTGGTGTGGCCAATGGGGATGTTTGGACATGCCTCTGAGAACACTCAAACAAGGGGTTAAAAGCAGAGCTCTCCCTCTCAGAGCCCTCTTTGAATTTCTGGCGGGAGGCGTTGGATCTCTGCCTCAGGCCCAGCTGCTCGCTGGGCAGGGGAGGGGAAAAGCCACGCGGCCCGGGAAGGTCGGCCTGAACCCCCCCAAGGGTGGAAGGGTGGAAGAGAGAGAGACAGACGGAGAGAGGGCGAGAGAGGGAGGCGAGGTGCAGGCCTGGCCCCCGGCCTCTCCCCCGCGCGGGCGGCTGTCTGCGAGCTCCCCGCTCCCGGAGCGAGCCGCTGGGGCGGAGCTCGGCCTCGCCGGGGCCGCGCCGCGGATGCGGTGGCACAGCGGAGAGCGAGAGACGGCGTCGAAAGCGCGGCAGAGAGAGAGAGAGAGACCCCAGGAGCCATCGGACAGCCCCCCAGAGAGAGAGAGAGAGACCCCAGGAGCCATCGGACAGCCCCCCCAGAGAGAGAGAGAGCCGTGCCTGGGACTGTTACCTTGGAATGTGATACCGTGTCCGGCTGCGGCTGAAGGGGGCAGTGCAGTGCGGCGAGAAGCCCAGCCACTTGTGAGAGCTTTTAACCCTTTGTGGACAATGAAAACTTTACAGAACATTAACCCTTCCTAGAAGAGAGATAAGAGTAGAAGATGAAGAAGAAAATGGGCCAGTGGTGGGGTCTGACAAGAAAGAAGTTAGAGGAATGGAGAAGATGGAGTGGCATTTTTGCTGGACTCTTTTTTGTATAGCCATGGACTGTTTTATTGTGATACAGAGACTGCATTGCAGGGGGAAGCAAGGGCTTAGAGCCAAGAGAGTTCAGTGTTGAGACCCCTCAGCCCCAGGGGGTGTGAAAGAAATGGGGGGGACAGAGGTCCCAGATATGAGACTGTGCTCTGTTTGGAACAGGACGAGGCATCCTTAAAAACACCACCCTTAAAGCTGACCATGGCCCATGCACGGTGGTGAGAGCATTGGGCATGGAAGGAAGATGTCACGATGGCAAAGGATCTGAAGGCGGTGCTGCATGTGACAAGAAACCCATGGCACAAGGAAGGACTCCGCCTACTCTTGATGAAGTGAGGATTTGATTATCCAAAGGGTGGTACCAGACTGAGTGTTGATAATTTTGGGAAATGTAAATGTATTGGGAATTTAGTGGGAGGAGGAGGGGGAGTGTTTCTGTGCAGTTTTCATTTTCCTTGTGTTTATTTTCTTTCTTTGTAGTTTAGTTTTGTAGTTTAGTTAATAAAGTTCTCTCTTTTTCTCCTAAGTAGGAGCCTGCTTTGCTTATTCTGGGTACCACCTCACAGCAGACGCCAGGGAGATGGAATTTTCATGGGGGCACTGGCATTGTACCAGTGTCAAACCATGTCAACATTGCTACAAATTCTCTTTCCGGTAATACAAAGAGTGCTGAAGAGCTGACTGTAAGTAAAAAAAAAAATTAGCCAGAATGTTAATTTTTGTTAATATGGCGAACAATGACTATCTAATAATTCAGACCTCATAGAAGTGAGTATTCAGATTTCCACTTACCACGTGCTGGCAGTATTAATTTGAAATTAATAGGTTTATCCAAATCAAGTTATCCATAGGAATTAATTTGCTCTATGATCTAACTAAAAATGCCTCATTGTCTGATAAGTTTAGTAGAAATTTGCTGAGTCAACTGTCCACAGATTTTAATTTCTTGTTTAGTGGCTATTCCGCAGGAAAGCTTTTATAGACTAATCAGTTTGGATGTAATTAAAATGCCAGTACATTTCATCTAGCCATTTTGGTATTCGAACAAAACCATATGACTGACTGCACAGCCTTTTAAAAAATATTTTACAATAAATTTTCAAATCAACAGTCTGAGTAGGACTCAGAATAAAAGCTCTACCAAACTTCAACTCCATTGGAAGATTCCCTTGTCACCCTGTGAATCAACTCTACATTCAGACGATTAAAAGTCCCAATTATGGTGGTTTTGGTATGGTTAGGAATTGGGGAAGGGTCTTCTTCCTTCTCAACTCCATGCTGCAGTGCCTTTGGGATGTGGCCTGCTGGCTGTTGTTTGTGCAGCCCTGGTGTTTCTACATGAGGCAGAAAGTGCAATTGCATTTCCAGCCAAAAGCCCATGAGGAGGGGGCAGCCAGAGCTGTGGCAGACACAGGCCAGCAGCTGTGCCGCCAGAGGGTTTTGGTTCCTGCCCAGTGCAGCTGGTGCATCTCTGCCATAAGTGCCTCCCCTGCCCAGGTGCCCATGGAGAGCAGGTGCAGGGTTCTGCAAGGGGTGTGGAACAGGGTGGGGATGTCTGCTGGCAACAGAGTGCAGCGGAGAGCAAACAGTCCAGGATGTTCCTGGAGTGTGTGACAGAGAACTTGTGACACAGCTGGGGACTGAGCCAGGGAGGGAAGGCACTGCTGGAGCTGCTGTGTGTGAAGAGAGAAGGGCTGGTGGGGGACAGGAGGGTTGGAGGCGGCCTTGGGCTCAGTGATCACAAAATGCTTCTGTTTGATTCCCAGAGAAGGAAGGAGAGATGTTGGGGAAGTGTTGACCTGCAACAAATTGTGAATTTGTTAAGCTTTAACAGGCAGTGCTTAGTCGTACCTTCCCTCACACCAGTGGCTGATGTGTGCAAGTGGATGTCTTAGCCTTGAGAATAAAGACAGTGGGCCTACTGAGGAGGTAGCTGCAATGCATTCAAGGAGAAGAAGACTCTTAACCATGGAAGGAGAATTTAAGGAATGGGATGTTCACCACAGGACCACCAGAGACCCTCAAGACACCCCTACTCTAAATGTCAGTAATTTTGGGCAAGTGATTTAAACATGCCAAATACTTTGTGAGAATGTTTAGCCTGTGAGTTTGAGCAAAGTAATGAATAAAAGTAATGAAAGTAATGTCTTAGTTCCATGGATACCAACACGTGGGTGTGCATGTTTCAGGGCAGTGATTCCCCACGCACCCAGCACTGAAATAAAGTAATGCCTCCTTTCTCACACTGAGCTGGCAGTGTGGATCGAGCCCTGCTCAGTAACTTTCATTTTGGTCATTTCTATTGAAGCATAAAGAATGGTTGAAATGAAATCTTTTCCAGCTGTTTCCATCTTGTTTACCTTTTGGGGGACCAAGGCTCTGTGCTGCAGGTGTCCTGGGTGTGTGCAGAGCAGTGCAGCCCCAGACAGCCCTTGGTTTGCCCACAGGTTGTCATGCCTTGTTCCCAGGTGTGCCCAGCTGTGGCAGGAGAAGGAGCCCGCAGCGCAGTGGGCACCGTGCCCTGCCCAGCCGGGGCTCTCTGGCACAGAGCAGCAGCAGCAGCGCCAGCACCGTTCAACCCGCTCCTGCCTTGGCTTCCCCTGGCACACAGGAGCCTCTGGAAATCAGCACCGCCAGTGGCGTTCCCAGCTTGGAGCAGCTGCTGCTGGGGGCAGATGCTGCCAGTTCGACTGCTGCCAAAGGGGAAGGAAGGCAGAGATGTACAGGCACCGCAGCCCTGGGCATGTCCAATAAAGGGGCAAATATGTGGGGAGATTTGTTAGGAATTATTTCAGCTCTTATGCCAACTGTGGCTTCTCTCCTGGTTCTGTGTGTTCTAGACGAGTAATGCAATGGTTGGCTCTGACAATTAAGCAGTAGATGTTGTGTGGATGTTCAAATGTGTAGTGATGATATTGTAAAATATCCTCCCATAGTCCTCTTTCCCGTCCCCCTTGTAACAGCCTCGGGAGTCAGGGCATTTGGGGAGGGCTGGTTTGGGACCAGCAGGCAGGGTGTAACAACACCTGACCTCCAGTCAAGATGCAAGAAAGTAATCTCCACCAATGGACAGCAGAGAAAGAGTTGACTGACAAAACTTTTGGAGGAGCTAAGGGTATAAAAGGCAGAGCATCCTTTTTATAGATGAACACATGTCTGCTAGTCATGGAGACTCCCAATGCTGCAATTTTTCTATACTCAGTCTTTTATTAAGGTTTAATAAACCTTTAAAAAGTTAAAGGAAGGGTAGTTTCTCACATGGCCCACGTGCAATGCTGTGGGCCATTTTCTTGGTCTGGTTTCCTTTGCTTGTGTCCCATCTGAGTGCTCAGTTGGGGTACAGGCTGTAGGTGCTTGGGGCACTCTTGGAGTTCCTCTTGGATCCCCTGAACAACAGGGTTTGGCCCATGAGGGGAATTTGTGCTGCTTTGTGTCAGAGGAGAACTTGCGAAGCCATTTTGTGTTTGCTGTAGGGAAGGTTGGTTATTGCTTTGCATAAATTCCCAGACCAACATGGAGCGTTTGCTTTGTGATGTCAGGGCATGGTTGCCACCTGGTCACAGTGACATCAGAAGGGTGCCTTGGTGCACGGAAGGCCTGAGTGTCAGAGCAGCCCTAGGCCTTGCTCAGCTGAGGAGAACTTTCCTGGTTGGCGCCTTTGTCAGCGGGGAGCTGCCCACTGACAAGAGCTCTGTGTTTTCTCGTGTTGTGGTGAACTCCCACAGCACTGCTACCATGTTTCACCATCTGGCCACGGCAGCTTTTGCTGCCTATGGCATTACTTTTTCTGCCTACTACATGGCACACTTCTACCGTAAGTAGAGGTTTCCCTTCTGCTTAGGTTAGGGTGTATCCTAACCTGGCTTTTGTATGTCTTCCTGCTCTTTCTTAGTGACTGAGTTTCTGATTTTGAAGCAGAAAGAGCATTAGGATGCTGCTGGTTTGGTAAAGCTCCTGTCAAGGCGTTCAGCTAAAAAGGGGGTGTCTGTAGCCACAGGGGCAGCATTTGCAGGGGAAGCTGCAGGGCTTCTGTTCCCTCCACGGGAGAGTCTGTGGCAGCAGAGTCTGTCATTGCCTCAGTTTGCTGGGACAAGCAAGACACCTTTGAAAATGTAGACTGGCAGTCCTTCAGGGAATGCCTTCTAAAAACTCTGCAGTTGTTCCCAGAATTCAGGGAAAGCTTCTTTCTTTCTAAGATTTGTCATGAAGGGATTTGACTGTCTAACTTGACCTTTCACTGAGTGCTAAAATAGTTATTCCCTTGGAAAGGAAGTGCAAACTCTAAAGCAGTGAGTGTCTGCTCCTGAACCCTAGAGGTGCTGCTGTGCTGTTTCACAAAGAACTCCCATGGCTCAGGGGGATTCTGGGGAAGCTTTTCTGGGCAACTATTTCCTGCAAGTTAATGAGAATTAGTGCATGTGACTGATTGAAAATAAAAAGAGTACCTGAAGGAGAGGATTTCAGAAGCTGTTTTATGTGTTTGGTAGAACAGGAGCATTGAGTGTTAAAGAACAATTTGCATTTTCTTGATCATGTTTGTATTCATTGACTGGCTAAACAGGCCGAAGTGTCAGCAAAGGCAAGAATATGGTTCTGATGGCTTGCTGGCTGTGTGAATGAAATGTGTCTCCAGGAGGGAAGTTGTGAAACGGGAAATCATCTCTGTTTGGGTTGACTTGTTCTGTGGGATTCAGAGGCCCAGGCAGTTTTCTGACAGCATCTGGTTCATTTTCCCTTCCCACTACAGGTCACCTGAAGCGTGTATTCAGCAGTGGCTGAAGATCCTGAGGTGAGTGAGAAAGGAACATTTCATGTTCCTGGTGTTTAAGAATTGTAGAGGAAGATGTGAGCTTGGCCAGTAGCAGTAGACTGTAGAGGGCCAGCTAGGAAGGCCGAAAGAAAATCCATTTTTATGCCTGCAAAAACAATAACAAAGGCAGAGAAAGATATTTTTAAATTTCCATCTCAGAGCTATGAAGAACTAAAAACCTTGTTTTGAAAAGAGAACAATGCTTGCTGACAGCAGATAGGGAAATTTAAGCAAGAGCAATTTCCTAGACAGTTAAATTAGATCATTTTAATATAAACAGAGTGACTTAGAATCCTCTTCCTATCAAACTTGATGATATCTACTTGGAACATGAGGTGGTAGACAAGGAAGGCCATCTTGCCATGGTGCCTGCTGTATGTGCAGTGCAATGGGCACCGTTGTGGCTGGGGAGCTGCGTGGGCCAAAAGGACGCAGGGCTGGCGGCCTTGAGCAGCTGAAGATGAGGCAGCGTGTGGCCAGGGGGCCAAGCAGGCCGAGGGCACGGTGGCCTGTGCCAGCAGCAGGGGGGCAGCAGGAGCAGGGCAGGGAGCGTGGCCCTGTGCTGGGCAGCGCTGCGGCCACAGCTGGAGTGCTGTGTGCAGCTGTGGGCCCTGGGAAGCACAAAGCCATGGAGGGGCTGCAGCGTGTGCACACAAGGACAGGGGAGCTGGGCAAGGGGGTGCAGCACAAGGCCAGGGAGGAGGTGCTGAGGGAGCTTTGGCCTGGACAATGGGGGGCTCTTGAGGCACCTTCAGGCAGACTTCCATCCATCCCTGCATGACAGTGCTCAGCACAAGGGCTGTTTCAGTGCCAAACATCCCCGCACTGCATCCAAGGGCTTTAGACACTGGAGTGGCTGACACTTGCGTCTTGTGGTTTGTGGGTTTCCAAGGAGGAGAAGCCCTGTTCATTTTCTCTTTTTCCCCAAGAGTGTGCTTTTTTGAGCAACAGGAGAGAAATCCCAGGATTGCTGCTGATTGGGGCGCTGGCTACCAGGTTTTGATGTGTGTAGCAACAGAGAGGACAGTAAAGGGAGATTATAGTAGTGAGATCTATCTGTCTATCTTCCTACCTATCTATTTAACATTTATATAATTGAATCTTTCTGGCTTTGGTCCAAGGCAGTTGGAGGTGCAAAGGTCACCTAAAGTATCCCTTTCAGGACAGGAATAGAGACATGTTCCCTTGACCAATTCTGAGCAGGCAGAGATGTTTCCCCCTCCAGAGTTGGTGGTTTTTTCCCCTCAGAGTTGTTTTCGTCCACTGGCCTCTTCTGCCTTAAAGTCCCCAGTTAATTCTTTAAATTTGTACCTGTGCTAGAGAGGTGGAACAATTCCATGTTTAGGTGGTGTTTGGTGACTCTGGTCATACATGCCACGCATTACATGGCACATGGTTTCCTTCACTGGCATCCCCAGGGCTGTGTAAGTGCATTTGTTAATGGGGCCTTAGGAGAGTCTCTGTTACTGCTGGTCAGAATTCTCAGTTGACAAAAGAGGGAGAAGAAACACCTTGGTCCTCCTCCATATAATGAGATGGCCATAGAGGTTCTCTGACTTTTATCAGAGGTCTTTCCATGCATCCTCACCTTTTGAATGACCCAGTTTTCTAACAAGAGTGTGGATGTCAGGAAGGAGGAATGCTGGTGCAGCCCTGAAGAGAACGTGAACTCCAGAAGTGTCTCTCACGAGGAGTGAGCTCAGCCAGGAAGCCACCTGCAGAGCCAGGATGGAGCTGTGGGACAGGGCAGGGTGTCAGTCACTACTGAAAGACAAACAGGACATGGCAGAAGCAGAGGGAGGCCCTCAGCAGAGCCTTGAGAAATGCCACACCTTCCCTGTCAGCTGCCTGAGAGGCTGTTGGAGCTTCAGTCCCAGATGGCCCCTGATTGTAGGGCCAGGGTCACTTTGGAATCTGTGCCTCCCCTCGGGCAGAGAACGACCCAGCAGAGCAGCAGCACAGTGCTTTGGGAACGTGTGAGCCCAGCAGCCTTTGAGTCTTGGCCCACAAAGGGCGTATGGGAAGGTGAAACCCATCTTCTCTTGCTTTCTGTGCAGGTGCTTCTAGAGAGAGAGCAGGAGCACACTGCCTTGTCTGAGATGCCGTGCCAGACTCAGGGAGAGCTGTTCCCTGCCCGAGAGCAGGAAGAGCAGCTCAGGCAGCAGGTGGAAGAGCCACAGGAGAATGGCCAGGTGAGCCTGACTGGCCAGGTGACAGAGGGAAGGGCAGGAAGAGGGGCATAAACCAGAGCTCCTGGGACTGAGCAGGCCAGGAGTCCCACAGGCACTGAAAGGACAGAGCCTTGGAATGTGCAGAGATCAGCACCAGGACAGGATGGTTACAGTGGAAGCAGAGCTGGGTAGGGAAGCAGAAAGAAGGGGCTGAATCAATGTGATTTTGGGGCTAAAAGAGGGAAAAGCTGAGCCTGATGGCAGCTCTCAGTCACTTGCTCTGCTTTTGTGTGCACAGAACATCTCGGCAGAGCCACAAGCAGAGCTGCCCAAAGCTCAGAGTGACATCATGGCAGGGAAAAGAAAGAACAAGGAAGACGTGGGAAGAATTCAAGAGGAGAATCTCCATCAGCAGAGGGGCCATCAACAAAACCAGGTGAGTGAAAGAGTGGCAGCCACTCCACTCATGAAATATGTGGAGTATCAAGGGACACGTGCAGGCAGAGCTGCAGGACTCTGAGGCTAGCAACAAGGCATTGGAGAAGAGGCTGAAAGAAGAAATGAAAATTGTCAGAGAGAAACTTAATCGCCTCCCTCAGGCTCTAGAAGTGAGTGAAAGAGGGATGCAGTCACTGCAGTCACCAAACTGGTGGTTTCTGCCCTTCTTGCCTTTCCAGTGCAGAGCAGCAGGGAGTGGGGTGATGCCTCTGAGTGCCATCCTGCTGTAGTGTGTATCACAGTCACTCTGAAGGACATTTCCTGGTGTGCTGAATCTCAACTGCTGCCCTGGACAGTGAAACTAGTCCTTTGGCCTTTTGGCCAGCACTCATCCA
>WSPJ01000227.1:0-23457 GCA_009764595.1 Geothlypis trichas
GCACAAAGCCTTTTCCACCTGCCTCCCTCACCTGGCTGTGCTCTCCCTGTTCATCAGCACTGGCAGTTTTGTGTACCTGAAGTCCCCCTCCATGTCCTCCCCATCCCTGGATCTGGCCCTGTCTGTTCTTTGCTCAGTGGTGCCTCCAGCCCTGAACCCCCTCATCTACAGCCTGAGGAACCAGGAGCTCAAAGCTGCAGTGTGGAGACTGATGACTGGATGGTTTTGGAAACATTAAACTGTTGCTCAATTTCTGAAAATCACTTGTAATAAAACTGATGTTTGATACTTCGTGTTGCTTTGGTTGTGGAGATTTTTCCCTTTATTTTATTTTTAATACTGTCCGCAAAGAAGTGTCATTCCTTATGCCATTTCTCATTTTGTTTCTCTCCACCTTCCCTGTGGACACAGTCTGTGTCAATGAGGAGCTGCGCTCTTTGTGGCTATAAATGAACCAAAAGCTCTCCCAGCAGAGTTTTCTGCAGAGATGCCCTTTTGTTGCCTTCTCTGGAGCTGCAGCAGCAATGTCTGTGTGCAGAGCTGGGGCAGATCAGTGCTGGCCCAGCAGCTGTGCCCAGCAGCAGCAGCAGCACTTGGTGTTGCCAGTGCTGCTGCCGTGGCCCTGCCCCGCTGCCCTGGTGGCCCTGGTGTTGCTGCAGAGCCTGAGTGCTCTCGGGGCCGGGCACAGCCCTGGGGGTGGCAGTGCCGGGGCTGCAGCAGGGACAGGCCATGGGCACTGCTGGGGCAGCGCTGACGCCTCAGGCCAGGCCCTGGGGGCTCCAGGCTCCTTGCCCAGGCTCTCTCAAGAACACACCCAGGCCAATGCTCAGCACAGAAAAGCCCCGTGAGCAGCCCCAGGCTGGCCGTGGGCAGACTGGGGGCAAACAGCATGGCTGGGGCTCTGCAAGGGCCCTGGGGCACACGGGAAGAAGCAGCAGAGCAGGGGCTGATCCATCCCCAGGGCGCTGCACAGCCCAGGGCAGCGTCCCAGAGCGTCCTGATGGAGCTGCAACAACATCCCCCCTCTGCAGCCCTGGCCTCTGCCCCAGCTCACACAGGTGCCCCATCCTTGCAGGCACACACACGGCAGCACTGGCTCAGCAGCCCCTGTTTGCATTGCACACAGCAGGCAGGAGCACCCCCATGCTGTTGGTGTGGGGACATGAACCTGAGGGAGCACAAATGCCATCAGCCCCTGGGGCCAGCAAGGGCTGGGGACACCAGGGAAAGCATTCAGCTTTGTCCTGGCCTCTGCACTCAGCCAGAAAGTTTGTTCCCATCAGCTGGGAGTTTCCTGTGCCACTGCAGACGCTGTTGCTCAGAGCCAGGGCTGCCTGGCAGCCACCCCCAAACTGCCCTCAGCATTTCCTTGGCTTCACATTTGATTTCTTTACCCTTCCTAGTGAAAATTTTATCCTACTGCCCACCCCAGGGGGGCCAGAAGTGGATACAGCACTCGAGGTGCTGCCCAACCAGTGCTGAGCACAGGTCAAGAATCACTTCCCTTGTCCTACTGGCTGCAGCATTCCTTCTCCATAGGAGAGCCAGGGGTCGGATGAGGGAAATGATGGGGGGGGGTGGGGACAAAGTCTGATTGATTGTCAGACATTAAGGGTCTTTATCTTCATATCTATTCAGACTGCATTAGAAGGTGATGGGGGTAAATATCAATTTAACATATCTGATATCAATCCATAAACAGGAAAAGAAAACAGGACAAAACTGGTCTCTCAGCATTGCTTTCAATACATATATTCACTTTAAATACGCTTCTCAAATTTGCCTTACAAAACAAAGAATTTAAAATGGCAGTTTTTGCAAGGGGCTTTTATTCTTTAGGTGTGTTGAACAAATTTTTATGAGTTTTCTTCACTGAATTCCAGAACTAAAGAGATCAGGAAAAAAAAGGCCTTTGGAGTAATAAAATTCATCAGCAACCTCCAAGTCGCTGAGGATCCATCCCCATCAGAGCAGCAATGAACAGAAATGGGCACAGCTTTGTGGCTGCCCCAGCTTTGGCATGGGCCCTGGGCCTGGAGCAGGAGCAGCTCTTGAGGGCCCCAAGGCCGGGGCTCTTGTGCTGCCCTGGGCAGATGGGATGGCAGCAGGGGCTGCAGAGCTCTCAGCACCTCAGCCCGAGGGGAGCAGGGCAGCCAGGGAGCCTCCTTTGGCCTTGGCCAAGCACCTTCCCCCATGGCTGGGGCTGAGTCCTGTGGCAGCTGCAGCTGCTGCTGTGCCCTTGGCAGGGGCTGAGGCCGTGGGGCCAGTGGGCAGAGCAGCCTGGGCTGAGCAGAGCTGTGGGGCCAGAGCCGGCTGGGCTGGGCTGGGGAGAGGCCCTTGGTGCTGGCCAGAGCTCAGGGCAGCTGGCAGAGCTTGCAAGGAGCTGGGCTGGGCTCAGAGAGCCTGGCCCAGAAACCATCAGTGTCCATCTCAGCCTGGCTGAGCGTGCAGGGGCAGGACTCAGGCCAGGCCTTGTGGGGCAGGGCCAGCGCCTGTGCAAGGCATTGCAAACAGGCAAGTAGCCCAAAGAGGAGGCTGCTCTGTGCCCTTGGTGGCATGGACAGAGCAGGGAGGGGGCCCAGGACATTTGTCAGTGCCAGCCTCTGTCCCATGCCTTGGCAGCCCTGGCTGCTGAGTCCAGCTTTGGCCTGGGCTGAGTTTGGCTGTGGCCCAGCTCCATCCTCCTGCAGGGCTCAGGGCCTGTTCCCGGCCATGGCCAGCCCTGGCTGCCTCTCTGCTGGCCCAGAGGCCGGCAGAGCCCGGGGCAGGGCTGTCTGTGCAGCCCCACAGGTGCCAGGGGCTCTGCAGGAGCTGGCAGAGGCTGCCCAGCAGGGAGGCCATGGGGCACAGAGCCCCAAGGCTGCTGTGGGCACCACGGCACAGGGGCCAGTTCCCAGCCGCAATGCTCCTGGCCTGGGCTGGGCCTGCACAGGGGCTGGGCCACCATGGCTGGGCCAGCACAGGGCCACCAAGGGGCCACGCAGCCGCTGCCGGGGCTGACAGCAAGGCCAGGCACACACAAGCAATTGCTGAGCATGGCCTGCGCTGGCCAGGCCTGACTGTGCCAAAGGCAGAGCTCAGCTGCCCTTGGGGGCTGCAGCAACACTCCAGAGCCCAAAGAGCCTCCATGGCTGTGCTGGAGACCAAGGCTGCAGCAGGGAAATGCAGGGCTGCTGCGGGATGGGGAGGCCATTGAATTCCAGCACACAGCTCAGCTCTCTGATGATCCTGGCACCATGCTGGGCCCTGTTTCAGACTGGAGCAGAGCAGATGTTGATGGGACAGGAGCCCTGTGGGGCTGTCAGGGACCTGCAGCTTGCAAGGTGCTCTGCTCTCCCTCAGGTGCTCTCGGAGAGATCCAATCCCAGCTGGGCATGGAAGGGCACAAGTGGCACTGCCCTCTCATGGCAGCACAACTGATGTCTGCCTGGAAAGGGGCACAGGTTTCAATATCTGTTCTTTTCATAACATATAAGCAAATCTTTATTATCTGGATCATTCAAATACTTTTGAGAAATGGCAAAGTTTTCCCACCTGGAACAGGGATTTACTGGAAGTGTTCTGATGGCAGCGGAAGAAATACTGATCTTCCCATCTACTTGTGTCACCAATATGCAGTGTATTATCTAATCTTCCTTTTCCATCAGGTTTCTCCAGCTCTCCTGGTTAAATGGTCGTGTCTATGGTCATCTATTCACTTGACCAGCTGGATCCATGTCTTTCCCATTGCTCCCAGATTTCCTCCTCTAGATGCTCTCTGGTCGTTCAAGTGTCTCTGAACTTACTAGTTTCATTCTTTCAGCTTCAGCAAGTTGCCCAGTATTTCTAGTTCAAATAAATATCACATTAGTAAACATCTTAATTGTCATTATATCAATCACAGAATTACTTTTTCTTATGTCCTTGTCTTATAGCATTCCTGTACAGAAATCCCTGTGGGATGGGGGACATGTCAGATGCTGATGGGACATTCCAGAGAGCTGAGGGAAGACCTGTGATGGTTATTAAACTGTTCAAATGTTCACATTGTATTTGTTGGCAAGAAACCTTTCTGTGCCTCTGAGTGTCACCAGGCCCTGAGCCCAAAGGACACAAACCTGATGAGTTGTGGTTCCCACTGCAGGGACTGCACTTGGACCTTGGCTCTGCACAGGAGAGCTCTTCATCTCCTTACTCTCTTTTCTTCCCTCTGGGCATGGAGGGAACTCCTGACTTCAGTGTATGACTCGTGTGTGCAAAGAGCAAATCTGGGCAGAATTGGGGCAGGGAGGGTTTGAGGGGACCTTGGGATCTGTGCTGGGCACAGAAGGTGTTTTCCAGCTCTGAGACTGTCTGCTGTGGAAAGTGGATTTAATACCCAGCAGAGGAATGACTTTTGCATTTGATGGAGCTGTGCCTTCCCTTGGCTTTGTTGGCTGACAAGAAATGAACATCCCTCTGTGTCTCGGGCAGCTCCTTCTCCAAGGAAAGCAGGTGGGAGTTGGAGCCAAGGAGCTGAAAGCTGCAGGTGCAGCCTGGGCTGGAGGGAGCTCAGATTTGTACAAGGCTGCTCTGAGTGCCAGGGCTTGGATGAGGGAAATGGTGGGGTGGGGGTAGGGACAGAGTGTGATTGATTGTCAGCCATGAAGGCTCCTGATTTTAATATCTATTCCAACTGTGTGAGGAGGTTCTTGGATTCAGTGTCAATTGGAGGTGGCTTTTAACAGGGGGGAAAAAAACCCTAAACGGGACCTAAAACCTATTTTCTCATTGTCTTTGTAAATACATTGCATTTACTTTGGGTATATTACAGAGATCTGTCTAAGTAACCACAAAAGATTTGAAAATTAAAATCAAATTATTCCCTGAGGCTTGGCTTGTTAAGGTGTTCTGAATGCTAATGAGCCCTGGGACACTGAATTCCTGCACTGCAGAGCTGAAGGCTGAACAAGCCTCTGCAGCAGGAAAATTCAGCAGCAGCCTCCAAGGTGCTGAGGATGTCAGCAGCCCCCAGTGAGGCCATCCCTGCCCAGAGAGCGTGGGGGAATGGGCAGACAAGGAGAGCGTCCCTGGGGCTGGGGCAGCACAACTCAGAGGCACCAGCGGCTCCAGCTGGGCAATGGAGTGTGGGATGTGGCTGGGAAAGCCCTGCCTGGGCTGGGCCAAGCAGGACACACAAGCCCTGACTCCCATCCCACAAACAGCTCTCTCAAACAAGAAGACATTTAAAAGTAATTGCAGTTTTTTCTGTCCTTAGTTGGACACACTGGTGAAATGCTGACAAGAGATCCTCAAGATCAAAAGAACAAAACAGCCTTTAGTGGTAATGTTAGAAGATTAGGGAAACTTGGCAAAAGGTTTAATATGACATACAATAAAACAAACCCCACTTATCAAAGCTTTTTATTGGCCCATTCAACTTATCAAATTTTTAACCTGTTCAGTTTTAACTTACTCAAAATTTGCAAGAGACCAGAAATAGCAGAAACCGACACAGAGAGAAAAAACCAAAAACATATTGATTAGAACACACACAGGTACCAACTCCTGCATTCCAGCAATGTTCAGATAGAATTTCCAAGAGGAGGCAGGGTCAAGATGTGTGCTTGCCTTGTGGTCAGCCTTCAATACCCCTTGGTCTTCCTGGGCCCTTCCCACAGGTGGGACTTGGGCTCAGGAGCTGGGCTGGGGCTGCAGAGGTGGCTGTGGAGCATTGCCTGTGCTGTGCCAGGGACTGGCAGCCACTGCTGGGCTGGGATAGAGGCTCTGGGGGGATTGGGGTTCCAGGGCAGGGCAGGGCTGGGGTTCCAGGGCAGGGCAAAGCTGGACTTGCCCCTTCCTCCCTCACACATGGAATGTTTTGAGCCAACAATCTCCTCCAGTCTCTCACAACAGGGAATGTTGGAGGGGGAATACAAATTTGGCCATGGGCACCTGGATGAAATGGACAGTTCTTTTCCATAGCACAGAGCCCCAGTGTTTGGAAGGCAGGGAGAGCCTCACTAGTCCAAGGCCAGCCAGACTTGTCAGGAATGGCAGATTTTGTCTGGGAGCAGTCTTTGGGTTAAGGGAATTTTGGAGGTGGAAGCCCAATCTCAGCCATGGGTTCCTGGAGAAGCAGGACAGTTTTTTCCCATAGGAAGGAGAGCATGGAGTCTTCCCCAGTGTTCTGGGGACAGATGAGAGTTGACCCTTGTGAAACCATTACCAGCCAGACTTGTCCTGTTAATATTCCTATGCAAACATCTCTGGATATAAGGAAATTTGGATGTGAAACTCCAATTCAGGCCATGCATGCCTGGAGGAGAAGGACAATTCTTTTCCATATGAAAGAAAGTACAGAGCATCAGTGTTTCAATAGCAGATGAGACCCTCAACATGCCAAAGTCAGCCTGACCAATCAGGCGGCTCCTGGGAGGCCAAACCTCCCAGATCTGGTCTGTGTTCCCTTGGTTTTATGGGGCCCTGAAGTGCCACAATGGCCCTTAGGTTCCAGAAGGCCTCAAAGAGTTACAATGGTCCCAACAATTCCATGAGGCCTTGCAATGTCACAATGGACCTTTGGCTCCATGACACCCTAAAGTGTCACAATGGCCTCCACAGTTCCATTGATGTCACAATGGACCCTTGGTTTGATGGGGCCTCTCAGTGTCACAATGATCCCTACACTCCATGGAGCCACACAGCTGGCATTCCACACATGGAATAGAGGTGTGTGGTTCCATGGAATGTAGGGATCATTGTGACACTGGTAGGGGGACCCAGGGGGCCAGGGGACCCCACTGCACACAAGCAGGATTGGATTTCACTGGGGAAAACTGTGAGGGGGGAGGTGGGGAGGATATCTCTGGCTATCCCAATATCCCAGCCCTGGCTATCCCAATATCCCAGCCCTGGCTATCCCAACATCCCAGCTCTGGCTATCCCAATATCCCAGCAGTGGCCATCCCAATGTCCCAGCTCTGGCCATCCCAATATCTCAGCTCTGGCCATCCCGATATCCCAGCCCTGTCTATCCCAATATCCCAGCCCTGGCTATCCCAATATCCCAGCCCTGGCTATCCCAATATCCCAGCTCTGGCTATCCCAATGTCCCAGCTCTGGCCATCCCAACATCCCAGCTATGGCTATCCCGATATCCCAGGCCTGGCTATCACAATGTCCCAGCTCTAGCCATCCAAATATCCTAGCCCTGGCTATCCCAATATCCCAGCTCTGGCTATCCCAATATCCCAGCTCTGGCTATCCCAACGTCCCAGCTCTGGCCATCCCAATATCCCAGCTCTGGCTATCCCAACATCCCAGCTCTGGCTATCCCAATATCCCAGCTCTGGCTATTGCAAAATCCCAGCCCTGGCTATCCCAATGTCCTGGAGAACTGTGGAAAACTGGAGGGAGGGGGTGACATGGAGATTTGGGAGAGCTGGGGGGCTGAAAGTGAGAGTTTGGGGATCCAGGGGAGTCCACTGGCCAAGAAAATGGGGGACATGAAGAGCTGGCAGAGCTGGGAAGGAGATTCAGGGGCTCAGAGCCAAGGAAAGGGGGTGCAGGCACTGGGAGAGCAGGGATGGGGTGTCCAGGGAATCCTGTGCCCAGGAAAGGGGGTGCCAGGGCTCCTCAGTGTGAGGAAAGGAGGGGCTGAGGGCTGGGAAATGCAGGAATGGGGGCCCAGGGGTCCCAGGCCAGGGAAGAGGGTGGGGCTGGGGGCTGGGAGAGGCAGGGGAGTGGTAAAAGGTTGAGCTGGTGCTGGATAAGGGGGTGCAGGGCGGTCTCAGTGCCGGGCAAAGGGGTAAAAGGGCATCTGGGCTCTCAGGAATGGGGGTGCAGGGGGGTCTCAGGGTAAAAGAAATGGGGGGGCAGGGACGTGGAGAGGTAGAAGGGAGTCCCAGGGGGGCCTTGAGCCCAGGAAAGAGGAGTCCAGGGTTTCCCAAAAATGGGGTTCCAAGGTGGGGACACCTGGGATCTTCGGGAAGAGGGAGTTCAGGGTGTCTCTGGTTTTGCAAAAAAGGTGGGGCTGGGTGCTGGGAAAGGCAGGAATGGGGGTCCAAGGCGTTCCAGGGCATCCCAGGGTCAGGCACATGGGAAGTCTGGAGGCTGGGAGCCATGGGATGGCCGGGAAAAGGGGAGCACGGGGTCCTGATGTCCAGAAATGGGGAATTCAGGGGGGTCCCTGTGCAGGAGAAGGGGAGCAGGGGGGTCCCGGTGCCGGCAATGGCGGTTCAGGGTCTCGGTTCCGGGGGTCCCACTCTCCCCTGGCCCCCCAGGAGCGCCCCCAGCCCCAGCACTGGAGCCATCGCGCTGCTCCCACTCACTCCCAGTGTGATCCCAGTGTGATCCCAGTATGATCCCAGTAGAACTCGGTCACTCAGGAGCTGCTCCCAGTATGATCCCAATTGCTCCCAGTTATTCTTTAGTATGATGCAATTTGCCCCCAGTACAGTTCCAGTTGCTCCCACTTTGATCCAGTGTGTTCCCAGTTCTCCCAGTGACCCCAAGCATAGCCCCAGTAACTCCCAGTATGACCCTGGTATGATTCCAGTCTCTCCCAGCACGGTCCCAGTCACTCACACTTGCTCCTAGTGCCCCCAGCATGCTCCCAGTCACCCCCAGCACATTCCCAGTGGCTCCCAGTGTTGTCCCAGTCACCACCTGCATGGTCTCAGGCACTCCCAGTATACCCCAGTTGCCCTGAACATTCTTGTAGTCATTCCCAGGCACTCACAGTTCTCTCAGCGTGGTTCAGCTGCCCCCAGTTTTATCCCAGTCACTGCTAGTCCATCCCAGTTTTCACCTGCATGCATCCTGTCATTCCCAGTTGCTCCCAGTTCCTCCCAGTGTGTTCCCAGCTGGCTCCCAGCATGGGCCTGGTAGCTCCCAGTAACCCCAGTCAGGGTCCATGGACAGCCACTATAATCCCAGTATGATCCCAGTCACTCCCAGTATGATGCCAGTGGCCCCCAGTGTGATCCCAGTTGCTCCCTGTCAATGCCAGCATGACCCCAAGTAGCCTCCACTATGATCCCAGTGGCTCCCAGTCTCTCCCAGTATATCCCAATCACCCCCAGCATGCTCCCAGTCTCTCCCAGTTCCTCCTAGTTTCTTTCAGCATGATTCCAGTTGCTTACAGCCACTACAGTCAATCCCAGTATGATCCCAGTCACCCTCAGTGTGATCCCAATCTGAGCCAGCATGGACCCAGCTGCTCCCACTGTCATCCCAGTATGATGTCAGATGTTGCCAGAATAGTCCCAGTTGTTTCCAGTTCCTGCCAGTATGATCCCAGTTGTCCCTAGAATAGTCCCAGTCCCTCTCAGCATTGTCCCACTCACTCCCAGTTGCCCCCAGCATGGTTCCAGCTGTTCCCACTGTGGTCCCGATTCCTCCCAGCATGGTCACAGACACTCCCAGTATATCCCAGTGTGCCCAGTAAAGTTCTGGTTTCCTCAGAATTATCCCAAGTCTTTCCTAGTTCCTCCCAGTTGCCTCCAGCATGATCCCAGTTTCTGGCAGTTGCCCAAAGTGTGGTCCCAGTTGCTCCCAGTATGATCCCAGTGTCCCTAGTGTTGTCCTTAGTCCCCTCAAGATGGTTCCAGTACTTTCCAGTTGATCCCAGTTGCTCCCAATGTGCCACATTTTCCTCCCAACATGGGCCCAGTAGCTCCCAGTACCCCCCAGTCAGGATCCATTCTCACCTGCTGGAATCCCAGCAGCTCCCAGGATGATCCCAGTTGCACCCAGTCCACACCAGTATGGTTCCAGTCAGCTCCAAGATGACCCCAGTCACTCCCAGTCACTCCCAGTATGATTCCAGTCATGCCCAGAGTGACCCCCTGTCACTTCCAGTGTGGGGCCCAGTTGCTCCCAGTCACCTCCAGCATGGTTCCAGTCATAGCCAGCACCTTTCCAGTCACTCCCAGTCTGGTTTCAGTAGGATCCCAGTCATTCTCAGATAATCCTAATACTTTCCCAGTCTCTCCCAGTATGACCCCAGCATGGGCACAGCTGCTCCCATTATCATCCAGGGTGGTTCCAGTTGCTCCCATTTACCCCCACTGTGGTTTCAGTCACGCCCAGCGTATTCCAGTTACTCTCAGCAGGTTCCCAGTTAGTCCCAGTTGTCCTCAGCTGTTTCCAGCCTGATCCCAGTTGCTCACAGCCACTCCCAGTCACCCTC
This sequence comes from Geothlypis trichas, assembly GCA_009764595.1. Classification (NCBI taxonomy): domain Eukaryota; kingdom Metazoa; phylum Chordata; class Aves; order Passeriformes; family Parulidae; genus Geothlypis; species Geothlypis trichas. The sequence continues at coordinate 10,154 of WSPJ01000227.1, forward strand.
AGTGCAGTCCCAGTTGCTCCAGGTAGGACCCAGTATGATCCCAGTCTCCCCCGGCACAGGCCCAGCTGCTCCCACTGTGATCCCAGTTTGATCCCAGTTGCCCCTAGCATGGTTCCAGTCTCTCCCCACATGATCCCAGTCCTTCACAGCATGGTCCCAGTCATGCCCAGTTACCACCAGTGTAGACCCAGTCACTCCCACTGACTCCCAGTTTCCCCCAGCATACGGTCCCAGTTCTCCCCAGTACAGTCCCTGTTGTTCCCAGTGTGTTCCCAGTCATCCCCAGTATGGTTACAGAAACTCCCAGTATATCCCAGTTGCCCTCAGCTTGTCCATGGTCATTCCCAAACACTCCCAGTGATCCCAAGAAGGTGCTTGTAACCCCAGTATGATCCCAATCATGGCCAGTATATCCCAGTTGCCTGATGTCGCAGACATTCTTTGTGAAAAATCCTTTCTGTAGGATTTTTCCTGCTAGAGCTGAGAAGGTCAGTAACAAATGTAAACAATTATTGTCTGCTGCTGTGGAATGCAACAGGTCCACTCGTGATTGGTCCTCTGTAGATGTTTGGATCTACTGACCACTCACGGTGGAGCTGCTATCACTCTCTGCCGAGACACAGACCTTTGTTATTCATTCTTTCTATCTCTACTCTTAGCCAGCTTCAGAAGAAGCTCCTTTCCTTTCTATCTCTATGTAGTATAGTTATAATGTTATATATATATATCATAATATAATAAATCAAGCCTTCTGATTATGGAATCAAGATCCTGTCTCTTCCATCCTCTAAAAACCCCTGTGACCACCATCAACAACTGGTGACCTCGACTGAAAAGGACACTCATCACAGAAGTGGATTCTAGCCAGGAGCTGAAGAACTGAAGATCCTGATTTTGGACTGAGTTCACAACCAAGGCTGACCACAGAGAGAACCTGAAAAGCCTCCAGGGAGATGTTTGGAAAGCCTAGCAGCACCGTGCAGCTGGCCAGAGAACGTTGGACAGTGTCTCAAGGTACTGTTAGCTTTTCCCCTCCTGAAGATGTGGCCATTCGTAGTTTGTGGCTACTGCTCTGGAGATTTACTCCCCCAGAGGCTGAGGTTCCATTCTCCCCTTCAGAGGAGAAACTTATTGCCCTCTGGCAAAAATGGGGTGAAGAGGATGGAATTCTTGGAATTTTTCTGTCAGAAAGACATTTATATGACTTCTTTAGTTGGGCAAAGCTTTTTGGTTTTTTTACAAATGTGTTATATGCCCTGGATGTTTTTGTGTGGGAGTGCATGGACTCCATTTTCCAATTCACTTTTGATCGAGGTTTGGAATATCCTCGGATTTATGTAACATTTAAAGCTCTTTTCCCGGTTTTGGAACAGAGAGCAGCTGTTTTTCCCTGGGTTTCTAAGTGCAACGGCCTCGCTCTGTTTCCCCCAACTCCAGCGGGAGAAGACCCTTTGGAGGGGGACGAACTGCTACTTCTGAGCCCCCCTGAACCCAAGCAGGAGGGCCAAATTTCGGTTGGATCCGAGGAAGTTTATTTCTCTGCGTTTTCAGATCATGCTCAGACGGAGTTATCTTCCCCCCCCCTTCCCTCTCTCCGGGGGATGAAGAGTGGGCAGCGCTGCTCCGGCTAGCCCTGTGGACCCTGCCTTAGCCAGAGCTGCGGCCGGCACCGGTGCACAGAGCCCCACCTCCTGACATGGCGGGGCCACCCCAACCCGCCCCGCGGGTGCTTTCTCGGCTGGCCCCTCCCGCGGCCTCCCCTCGGGCAGAGCCTGTGGGCGCGGCGGCTCCGCCTGCGAGCCTGGAAACTCCGCCCCGGCCGGTGCTGAGAGCACAGTGGCGGGCCCCGCCTACAAGCCTGGAAACACTGCTGCCCCGGCCAGCGCCGAGAACGCAGCGGCGAGCCCCGCCTGCCGGGCTGGAGAGGCCGCCTTCCCAGGTGCCGCTGCCCACAGCTTGGCCGGGGTTGCTAGGCAACAGCCTTGCAGCTGAGCTGCCATCCACCAAGCTGGTTTCCATTACCGAGGCTGTTGAGACCGGCGCTGAGTCCGCACGACCCTCAGAGCATTCCGCTCTCCCGCCACCCCCGGCAGTGGCTACGGCGGCGGCTTCTGCACCCAGCGTGATTTTTCCACCGAGTTCTTGGGGCTGTCCCGGGGCTGCCCCTGCGGGAGGAGCTGGGACAGGGGAACAGGGCGTCGGCTCTCCTTCAAAGGAGGAGGCGTGGCTCGGCAGCTCGCTGTGTGTGCTGCCCGGCTGCCTGCGTTCAAAATCAGCATTCTCGGAGGGTTGGGGGGTGTTTCTTCAGGGATTGCCCCTTGGAGGCAGACAGGAGCAACACCTTCTGCATTTGCAGTGCAGAAGCAGAGGGCACAGCAGGAAGCGATCATTGCTCGTTTGCTGTGGGGTACAAACATTCCTAGACTCGAGATGAAGGTTCTTGGGACAGCATCTATTCCGCTGCTGCTGGGATGTCTCAGTGATTGTGGGGAAGGGAAGCGTTTGGTCACCCGTTCTGCCACTGTACTGGCAGTAGGGTGTGGGTCAGTGACAAGGCAGAACCTCATTTGGGGGGTGGGCCTGGGCTGCTTGGCTTGGCCCTTTGGGCCAGGTCCACCTCCCGGCCTCCTGTTGGTTTTGGGGGTTCTGTTTCCCCATTCCGGTCCTGGGCTACCTTTCTGTGGGCCAAGTCTGAGGTTCCAGATGCTTCCAAGAGAGCCAGGGATCACCAGGGCCTTTCTCTGGCTTCGCTGCTGCTGCTGCTGCTGCTCTTTCCGACACAAAAGAAAAAAAAAAAAACCCAAAAAAACCAAACAAAAACCAAAACCAAAAACAAACAAACAAACAAAAAATTAAATACAAACGGTTGGAAGAGCTGGCAGCAGCTCAAAAGGATTGAAGGGCCAAAAATTAGTTTCAGCCCAAGTTAAGGGCTGTGGCAGGACATTCTAGAAGTTGTCTCAACTTGTTTGAAATTGTTTGATAACTATTGATGGACTTTTCTGCAAGAAGCTTGTTTCAGAACCAAAAAGGACTTCCAGATATGTCAAAGAGGAACATCTTCAGTCCATGGATTTTTCCTGAAATTCAGCTGTTTGGACTTGCATTTTCTTTGCATTGTTTGCATTTTCTTATATTGTAAATTGTTTTAGTGGTGTGATATAATTGTATGTTCTACAGGTGAAGAAATTCCCTGTTAATTCCACACCAGCTTTTTTCTTTTTAATTTAACCAAATAAAGAAAGGTGACATGTCTGACACCTTTTGTGAAAAATCATTTCTTAGTATTTTTCCTGCTGGAGCTGAGAAGTTTCAGCAACAAATGTAAACAATTATTATTTGCTGCTGTGCAATGCAACAGGTCCACCTGTGATTGGCCCCTCTTGAATGTTTATAATTAATGGCCAATCAAGATGGAGCATTCTCCGAATCTCTTTTCTCTCTTGGAGAAAGCTGCCTTTGTTATCATTCTTTCTATTCTATTCTTAGCATAGCCAGCTTCTGAAGAGGCCCCTTTCCTTCCTATTTCTTTTTAGTATAGTTATAATGTCATATATATATCAGAAGATAATAAATCAAGCCATCTGATCATGGAATCAAGATTCTTGTCTCTTCCTCCATCTGAAAACCCCTGTGACCACCGTCACATCCATTTATGCTCCTTTCTACTTTGGACATCTGTCTGTCCATTTTTCTCTTTCTCTGTTTTATGGGAAGAGCCACTGTAACACACAAAATCAATTATGGGATTTAGGTGCATATTGTAAAAACACAGTGGCAAAATGGGCAATAATTGTCCTGCGTTTCCCCAAACCCACCTGCAATCCTACGCAGGTGAAACCGTCATTGTCCCTGTGGATCCTGGCCAAGGTGCCTGGAAGCAACAATTAATCGACCAGGCTCAGCACAATCCAAAATCCCAGGGAGCACTCCCTACCCATCAGCTAACCCCAGCTGACGTGACTGACACAGTAAGGCCTGAATGTCAGGTTCCCTGTTCGGGTGCCAAATGTCACAATGAAGGTGGCTGTGACAAACCTCTCCAGTTCCCTGAGTTCAGGGCGAGGGTGGCAAAAAAGGAAAGAGCAGGATCAATAGAGTTGCTTAAAAGGAACTTTAATAGCACAGGGTGAAGAACAATAAACATGGAGAAGTCGAGTACAGTACGAGCAGGATCCAAAACCTGAGACAAAGGGGAAGCAACAACATAGACACTTGGGGGTAGAACACTCCAGAACAATAACCATATAGAAGAAACAAGTAACCATTAGGGGAGTAGAACTTGGACAACTTAGAAAAACAACACTAAAGGGTTATTGGGGAAGTCCCAAGCTCACCCTAAGTTAAACAAATGATTCCTAGGGATTGAAACTCACGCCCCGTTCTTCTGGGGTAAAATCTGACTGACTCTGAGTTACAGCTGGGCCAACTCCCACATTGCTGATTTGCACAGGCCCCTTGACACCAGGCAGCCCAAGAGAACCACAATGATGTCCTTGGTTCCACGAGGCCCCACAGTGTCACAATGGTCCCTTAGATCCATGGTGCTCTGCAGTGCCACAATGGCCCCTTCATTTCACAAGGCTCCCAAATGTCACATTGGTCTCCATAGGAAGGAAACCACAGAGCTCCCATCTTTCAGGAGGTGAGGAATGACAACCACCAGAGGCCAAGGTAAGCCTGACCTGTCTGTCCTGGCAGGTTTGCTTGGAGCAACCCTCAGATATTCAAAATTGTGAATGTGGAGTCCTAATTTCAGACATTTGTGCCTGGAGAAGAGGGATCTTTTCTTCCATAAAAAGAAAAGCACAGAGCCCTTTCCAGTGTTTGGAAAACAGGTGAATTCTGGCACTCAGGAATCAAAGACCAGCCTGATTTGTCCGTCCTGACAGCTTTTGTCTGGCAGTAATCCTTGGATACACAGAAATTTAGAGGTGGAATCCAAATTGTGGCCACGGATGCCTGGAAAAAATGGACAGTTCTTTTCCATACAAAGAAAAGCCCAGAGCCCCAGTGTTTCAGGGGCAGATGGGAGTGGCCTTCCACATTCCAAGGTCAGCCAAACCTGTCAGGTGACCCCTGGGAGGCCAAGGCAGCCACACCTATTTCATGTTCTCTTGGTTCCACAGGGCCCTGCAGTTGTCACAATGATTTTCTTGCTTCCATGATTCCCTAAGGTGTCATAATGGCCCCTTCCTTAAGGATCTTAATAGTCTCCATGGTTCCAGAAGGTCCCATAGAGTCACAATGGTCTTTGGGTTCCATAAAGCCTCACTGTGTCCAATGGCCCCTTGGTTCCATTGGGGCCCAGTAGTGCAACAATGATTCCCTTGGTTCCACAAGTTCCCATAGTGTCACAATGGCCCCTTCCTTCCATGGAGCCCTGCAGGGTCACAATGGTCTCCATGATTCCATGGGGCCTTGCAATGCCACAATGCTCTCCATGGATCCACGGTGCCCTGCAGGATCACAATGGCCCTTTGGCTCCACACGGCCCTGAAATGCAGCAATGGCCTCTTGGTTCCACAAAGCCCTGCTGCTTCACACTGGCCCCTTGTGTGCAGCCCAACAGAGCCACAACGAAGTCCTTGGTTCCACGAGGCCCCACAGTGTCACAATGGTCCCTTGGATCCATGGTGCTCTGCAGTGTCACAATGGTCTCCATGGTTTCTCAAGACTCCACAGTGTCACAATGGCCCCTTGGATTCATGGTACTCACAGTGTCACAATGATCCCCTTGGTTCCACAAGTTGCTACAGTTTCACCATGGTCCTTTGGCTCCACAACACCATGCAGTTTTACAATGGTCTCCATTAGGAAGGAAACAACCGTGCCCCAGTGGTGCAGAGGCAGATGAGAGACAGTCACCAGAGGCCAAGGGTAGCCAGACCTGACTGTATGGGCAGATTTTGTCTGGGAGTAACCTTTGGATATAGAGAATTTTAGATGCAGAATCCCAATTTTGGCCATGGGTGCCTAGACAAGAAAGACAGTTCTTTCCCATAGGAATAAAAGCACAGAGCCCCAGTGCTTCACGGTCAGATGGGAAGTGGCCCTTGACATGTCAAATTCAGTGGGACCTGTCAGACAGTCCCCAGGAGGCCAAACCAGGCAGACCTGTTCCATGTTCCCATCTTGACTTCATGGGTCCCCACACTGTCACAATGGTCTCCTAGGGTCCATTGGCCCCACGCAGCCCTGCTGTGAAACAATGGCTCCTCGTTTCTATTTTAAATCAATCACAATCAAACCACAGTTTGATCCTTGACCCTTGCTTCTATAGGCCCCCTGAGTTGCTCGATGGTCTCCTTGATTCCATGATTCTTGGATTCCACAATCTCACCATAGTTTCCTCGGACCCACATTGTCACAACTGACCCATGGCTCAATGAGGTTCTGTAGTTTCACTGTGGTCACTGTCAGAGGCTGGATGAGATCGATGTCCCGAGACACCTTGGGATGCTCGAAATGCCCGTGTGGGGCCAGGGCCGGGTCAGGCCTTGGTTTGTGGTGGGACAGAGCCCCGCCCCCAGCCCTGGCCTGGCAGAGCTGTCAATCACACAGCAGGGGGTGATGTTAACCCAGCTCTGATTGGCCCAGCTGTCAATCAATCAATCACACACTAGCAGCTGGTGCTACCCTGATTCTGATTGGACAAGCAACTGGCAGTCCCACCCCAGGGGTGGGCCCATGAAAGCCCAGGGGATTAAAAGCCGGAGCACAAGGCCAGCCCAGGGTCTGGATGCTGCCTTCTCCTGGGGTTCCTATGTTAGTGATCCTGGAACCCCAGTACCCAGTACCTATGTGCGTGCCTTTCTATGGATCTTCTGTCTTTCTGTTGTTCTCTATTTCTTCTCCTTCTAATCTTACTTACCTGGAACATTTTTGGGTAACTTCACATGTTAAGGGTTAAAGAATTTTTGGTTAAATGTGTGGGAATCCAGGGCACAGGGAATATTTCTCTGTCTGCTCTGAGGAATCCTGAGCCCGAGAGAAACACTGCCTTTAACCTTCGCCCTTGGAGAGGACTTCCAAAACTTTGCGATAGATTGGAATTTACCAAAGTGTAAAATGGATAATAGAGAATTGTATAGTATGTCACTTGGGTGAGAAATTTAGGTTTTGGGATTTTTAATATGGTGTAGATAGGAAGCAAGATGGAGGAATTTGAATGTAGTCCCTGTCTTCTTCTTCATCTACTCCATTTTCTGCACTGTTGGTGGCACAGGGTCATTGGTCAAGGAAAGCACAGTGCAGAGGTAATGTGGACACACAGGGGATGAGTTATTGGTCCATAAGTAGAAATAATGTACATTTTAAGTGTTAATTGGTTGAGAAAACTTTAAAAGACCTTGAAACCGTACATTTTGGGGCCATTTTGAGGTGTTTTTCCAGCATGCTGAGCTTGGTGTGGACAGCAATGCAAAACTTTAGATAAGATAACAATAAACAAGAAGCTGAGGACTGAAAAAGCCCCATGCATGTCCTTTAATCTGGCACAGAACTTCTACTGGAGGATTTCCCCCATCCAGGGACCCCCCAGAAAGGCTCATCATAAACCAAGCATCAATAACCGATGCCCCAACAATGTTTGTAATAAGCTGGCTTTTTTTCCATAAAGTTGTTTACTGAAGGGTGTTGTCTTAATTGGCCAATCATGTGAAATGTGTTGATTAAATGACCAGTGAGGTCCACTTGTAGCAAACCAAGATATAAAAGAAGAGATTTGAATAAATGGACAGCTTTTAGCCCTTAGCCTTCTGATCTGAGTCTGTGTCATCTCTGACTCAACAGTGATATTTGGGGATCTATGGGGGCTGTTGGGGATCCTTTCTGCACCATGCGACCCAACAGGAGCTTCTCTAATAAGCTTTGCTTGAAGCTCCCACTGTGCCCAAGACAGGAACCCCTGTGAGTGTCTGGGACATCCCAGTTCTTTGGCAGCCTGGGGACTCCTGGGATGTCACCGTGGAGCCCCCGTGAGTGCCTGTGACAGATCGGTGCCTTTGCAGCCCAAGGTGCCCTGGGATGTCACCATGGAATGGCTGTGACTGCCTCTGACCACAGGGCTCTTTACCATCCCCAGAAATGCCTGGGAGGTCTCCATGGAACCCCTGTCTGTGCCTGTGACATTCCAGCTCTGGAAGAGCTTGGAAAGTCTCCATGGAACCCCTCTGATGGCCTGTGACAAATCTGATCCTCAGCAGGCAACCATCACCAGCCCCCTGTTGCTATGGTCAGTTTCCATAGCAACCATCACCAGGACCCTGTTGCTATGGTCAGTTTCCATGGCAACCATCACCAGCCCCCTGTTGCTATGGTCAGTTTCCATGGCAACCATCCCCAGCCCCCTGTTGCTATGCTCAGTCCCTCGGCAGCTCCATGGAGACCCCATGCCAGGGGTGGTTGCTATGGACACCAGCTCAGGCCTGCAGCCAGAGCCCGTTGCCATGGCAACCATTGGCAGCCCCCATCCCCAGGCTCACGGGATCCCAGAACCACAGAATGGGCTGAGCTGGGAGGAACCCATCAGCATCCTCCAGTCCAACTGCTGGCCCTGCACAGGACACCCCAACAATGCCAGCCTGGGCCTGGCAGCGCTGGCCAAATGCTGCTGGAGCTCAGAGAGCCCTGGAGCTGGGAGCCTTCCCTGGGGAGCCTGGGCAGGGCCCCAGCAGCCTCTGGGCAAAAACCTTTTCCTGACATCCAACCTGAGCCTGCCCCGACTCAGCTGCAGCCGTTCCCTCCACTCCTGTCCCTGGGCACCAGAGGGAAGAGGTTCCCACAGCCCCAGCCAGGGACCCGCTCCCAAGGCTGTTGCCATGGCCACCAGGGCTGGCACTAGCTGGGATGCTCGGTGTCCATGGGCCAGGGTTCAGGATTGGGATTCCCCAATTTCCTGCTCCTGCTAAAACCCTGCTGCCTTCACTGCCCTCCCGCCTCCCATGGAAAGCACAAAAGGCAAAGATCCCAGGCTGGGAGAAGATCAATTTATTGGGAACCACAACGAGATAAGGAACAAACATAACAGAAAAAATATTGATAACAGAAGGGATAAATAAAACTGTTTACAGGAAAACTAAAACACAACTCACTGGGTCTTCCCGGCCACCATTTCCTCAATCTGGAAAGGACACCCTTCTTCTCAGGGAGGGAGAGAGAGAGAGAGAGTCACTTTTCTGCCCCTGGCAATGACCTGAGGTGCGAGTGAATGTAATGACAGGGCCATGGCCAGACCCTCATGTTCTTCCATCCTGCATCAGGTCATTGGCAGAGGCAGGAAAAGGGATAGGTGTCATCCCAGCATGGGTCACAGGAAACATGGATCACCAGGGCTCTTCCCAACGTGGATCCTCCAATGGCGCCATGATCTAGCTGAAATGTTAGAACATGGGTTGGACTTGATGATCTTAAATGTCTCTCCCAACCTAGAAATTCTGTGATTCTGTGAAGTTGGGGCAGTGCACAAAAATCCTCCTGCACCTGGGCCATTTTCAGGGCTTCCTTTACAGGTGCCTCCGTTGGTGTCTGGTCAATGCAGAGCTCCGGGTGAAGCTCTTCCCACACTGGAGACATTTGTAGGGCTTCTCCCCAGTGTGGATGCGCTGGTGCCTGATGAAGGTGGAGTTGTGCTTGAAACCCTTCCCGCAGTCGTGGCAGAGGAAGGGTCTGTCATCAGTGTGAATCCGTTCATGAACGAGGAGACTGGAGCTGGTCTGAAAGCTCTTCCCACACTGGGTGCAATCGTATGGCCTCTCCCCAGTGTGCATCATTTGGTGGATGATCTGCTGGGGCTTACGACTGAAGGTCATCTCACATTCCCCACACTTGTATGGCCTTTCCCCAGTGTGGATCCTCTGGTGGTGGACCAAGTGGGACTTCTGCCTGAAGCTCTTCCCACATTCCCCACACTCATAGGGCTTCTCCCCAGTGTGGATGCGCTGGTGCCTGATGAGGTGGGAGTTGCGGTTGAAGCCCTTCCCGCACTCAGGGCAGCGGAAGAGCCTCTCCTCTGTGTGAATCTGCTGGTGGCAGAGGAGATGGGAGCTGGTCTGAAACCACTTCTGATAGTCGGGACACCCGTAGGCCCATTCCCCAGTGTGGATCATCTGGTGGCTGATCAGGGTGCTGCTCTGCCTGAAGCTCTTCCCATACTCCAAGCACTTGTGAGGCTTCTCCCCATTATTAAGCTGCTCATGGACCACCAGCTCCGAGCTCTGGCTGATGCTCTGTCCACCTTCCTGGCTCAGGGTGGGTCTTTCCTCCTCAGAGCACCCTGGGCTGGGTTTGGAGCCTCTCCTCCTGTGGGATCTCTGAGGATTTTCCTCCCCATTGGAATTCTGCATTGTGGAGTTACTCAAAATGGCCTTTTCCATGAGGTTCTGCCATGGAGATTTTTCCTCCATGGTCTCAATTCTCAGCTCCTTTTCTGGGGTTGGGAGGACAAGGAGAGGATGGGATTTGCCTCCGTGCCAGAGGGAAGGGGAAGGAGATCCCCCCAGTGCATCCCCAGCAGGATGGGGTTGGCAGCAGGGTTGTCCTGCAGCCAGGGGCTGTGCTGGGCTGGGAGATGGAGCAGGAGAGAGGGGGAAAGGGGCACTGACTTCCTCCTCACCTGCCCGGGTATCCCAGGGGTCTTTCCTCTTCCTTGCAGCCTCCTCCTCCATCCAATCAAGATTTGGGAATGGGAAATTCTGTTCCCGGAAGAAAACAAAGGGTGCGCACATTGTCTTCTGTTCTAATTTGAAGGCAAACCTGAGGAAGAGTCTAAGCCACAATTACAATTTATTAAGGAAATGAAGATCAAGGCAAGGATACAGAAACACTGCCTTAAACTGACAGAGTCAGGATATAACCTGACACCCTGTTGGTCAGAGTGGTGGCAGCAGTCCCATTAAATGGTGGCTGCAGTCCTGTTGGAGTGATGAACATGATTCTGTCCCAGCAGTGATCCTGTAGAAGGGTCTGGTCTTCCTCTGAAGGTCCAGTGGTGGTTCTGGAGCTCTTGTCCTCTGGGAATCCAGTAGGCAGGCTGCTCCTGGTGTTGCAAGCCTCAGCTTATATCCAGGTAGGAATGCTTGGATCCTCCCCCTGGGTGGAGCATCCCACAATGGGATAATGGAATTTGATCAGTCCTGCAGTGACACTCAATGGCCCATTCACAGAAGATATCTCCCCTGGAGGGCGTTATCAGGGCTGAGTCATGGAAGAGATAAAGAACACTGCCCCTCTGTTTATAGCAGTTGATGAAGATGGGGATTGAAAACATGCATTTGGTTCCATCTTCCATTGCAGCCTGAAACAGTGGGGTAATCCCTGCTCAGGGGTGAACACCACCCCCCTTACCCAAACTGGCTCAGGTGTAAAACCCCCACCCTGGCAAGGCCACTCACACAGGGGACAATGTCACACTTGCCCTGCCTCAGATGAAGTCTTTGTCCCTGTCTGCCTTGCTCTCCCTCCTTTTCTCTTTCTTTCCATCTCTCCCTCTACCTCACATTTACTGTTTAATAAAGTCCATTTTGGATTTGGTCTCGTTAGCACCTTAACTGAGGCAGAGGCATTTCTCTATCAATTTTCTTAACCAAATTGTTACATTATTTTGGCACAGTGAGTTCAGGGCACTGTTCTGTGACCCCAAGTGCCTTTGACAACAGCATGGTTCCCTCCTCTGAAGTGGTTGTGGTTCTCTCTGGATGAACTCTTAACAAATTGGATGCAGTCTCTCCTTCTTCCTGGGGAACTTATGGGAGAACTGATGAGGAAAATGGCTGTTGTGGAGGGCCAGTGTAAAGAACATATTTTGTTGTCCTTCCTTGAAAAGTTTGTTAAAATAACAGGAGGAGAGGGAGCAAATTATACCAGCGAGACTGACAAGTTTCATTCACTCCAAGGTGAGGAGCACAAGGCTGCTGAAAGTCCCACAAGAAGCCCAGCTCAAGTAGCTAAATTCCCAAATATTAGGGAGAGCCAGGAGTCTCCGGGAGGATTTTTTTGGAGAGTGTTCGGAGCCGGCAGATCCCGGACTCGAGCCCCGGATATCTCCGGGCTCCCTCAGAGGAGCTTTTTCGGGGGCAGAGGAGCCGCGATCGCCCCTCGGGAGGGTCCCGGGGGGTCCACGTGGGGATGGCCCGGTACCGACGGGGCGGGACATTGGTTTGGGGATCCCCGTGAGAGCCGGGGCTGTGGAACGGGGGACCCCCGGGGCGGGGAGAAGGGAAGGGGCGATACCAGAGCTGGGGGCACCCCCGGCAGCCCGGAGATGAGGCGGGGACGGGACCCCCTGACCCTGCCAGGGGCGTGTCCTGGGGTGACTTCATGATGCTCGTACCCCATCAGTCTGTTTAGCCCAGAAATGAGTTCTGCACCTTTAAGGTTGGTTCTGAGAGTGAAGCAGGGCAGGAAGAAGCAGCAGTTTGTTTTCAGACACTGCACTCACTCCTCCACATTCTGGCTCCTGGATGGACAGACAGCAGGACAGAGCTCTCCTTTGCTTTTAGTTAGTTTTTAACTCGCTGAGGCTGAGAAGTTCCCTGGACTGTGGTTTTTGTTTTTCTTTGGAGCTGTTTAAACCTGCTCTGGATTGAACACCCAGAGAGCACTGGCAGCTCACACCTGTGGCCCACCTGGCCGAGCTAGGGCTGTGGCATTTCCAGTGCTGGAGGGACTGATAAGAGACCGATAAGAGACTGATAAGGGACTGGTAAGAGACTGACTGAGCCAAGATAGAGCCCACAGAGGGACTTTCTGAGTTTGTCATCTCTTTTGGGGTGGCAAGAGGTTTTATTAGTTTTTTAAATATTGTTCATTTTTTGTGCTGGTGAATGCTTTGCCTGTTAAATAAACAGGTTTTTTCCACTATTGTCCAAGGAAATATTTTCTAGAACTAGCTTGGGCTTGGGCTACTTGAATCTGCGTTCTAAAGGAAACTCCTTTTGGAGGTTTTCAACTAAATTTGCCCTAAACCAGGACAGGGCGGTGGAGAGAAGGGAGAACCCCAAGTGGCTGGATTGAGGAGAGGCTGGAGAGGGGGACCCTGGGACCCCAGATTCCCCCAGAATCCCTAAGCAGGACCCTGGAGAGGGGAGATCCCCAGGACTGATGGGATCCCCAGCAGCCCTGGGATGGGGGACCATGAGAACACCAGAGGGAAGAGACCGGAAAAAAGGAACTCCTAGTGTCTTTTTTTTATTCACTCTTGATTTTTGGAGGTTTTATGGACATCAGATGACTTCTAGAGATAGACTGGGTGGGAGGAATCGCCAACCCAAGGCATTCACAGCTTGTTTTTCCCCAAGCCAGGA
>WSPJ01000228.1:0-23482 GCA_009764595.1 Geothlypis trichas
AACCTCCATCTTGCTTTATATATATTACTATATTGTAAAATCCTAAACTCCAACTTTTCCACCTTGTTGATATTACACCCTTCCATTAAAACTCCACACCCATAATCCCAGTCCCATCATTCTATTTTGGAAGTCTTCTCCACAGCCTCAGGTCAAATGCAGTGTTCTCTTGGGGATCAGTGTCTGTCAGCTCAGAAAGTCCAAAATTCTCAGCAGCCAGGGTTCCAACAGGTAACAAGGTTCTCCTGTGTTCCATTGGGCCCAGCTCTGTCACCATGGACACCTGGGATTCCATGGGATAACCATGTTCTCCAGTGTTCCATCAGGCCCGGCTCTCTCACCATGGACACTCAGTTCCATGGGCAGTGTTCGTGTCCCAGTGGCACCTGTGTTCCATGGCACCCCTGTCTGACCAGGGACAGTTTGTTCCAGGACATTCCATGGAATCACAGCGGTCACTTGAGTTCATGCAGGTGCCTGGGGAGCGGGAGCTCAGCCCAAATATCCTGGGGGTCCCTGGGCTGGTGTTTTTGGGGGGAATCTTTGGATCTTGCAGGGCTCCAAAGCTGAGCCACGGATGCCCCTTGGGACAGAGTGGAGCGTCATGGAAGCCAGGAGACCCTGATGGAGCCAGGAGACCCTGATGGAGCCAAGGCTGCAGTGGGACACAGAGGGACCTCATGGGAGCCAGGAGAGCGTTGTGAGGCTGTGGAACAATGTGGCACCGAGGTTTCACTGGGGCTTGACAGAAGCTCCTGGAGACAAGGAAGCTCTGGGAGCCTCCGGAATCAGCGTCTGCAGGAGGATTTTCTGCTTCCCCCTGGGATGCTGGTGGACAATAAAGCCTGAGGCAGCCTCCCAAGTGTCCGGCTGTGTCACCAGTGGGGGCCACATCTGGGGGGGCGCCCTGTCAGCCCTGGCCCTGCTGCTCCTCCTGGCCAGGCGTGGAGCTGCTGGCAGCCCGGGCTGGGGGGAATCCTCAGGGCTGTGCAAGGAAAGGTTCCCCACAAGCAGCACTGGAGCAAGATGTATTAATGTGAAACATGCCCATCACTTGTTTTTAAAATTTTTAAAGTTTAACAGTAATAAAATGGTTATAAAAATAGTAATATAATTACAGTAATAATAATTTGGACAATTTGAATTAGGACAATATGAGACAATAGAAACAAAGAGTTACAGACATCCTGGTACCTCTTTCTGGGCAGCATGAGCCTGAAAAAGAACACCCATTAACAAAGGATTAACCTTTAAAAGCAATGGCCTGTTGCATATTCATACACCTCATACATGATGCATAAATTCCATTCAAACACAGGATTCTGTCTGGTCAGTGTCAACTTCTTCCTTGTAATCCTAACAGCGCCTTCAAGGCGGGAAGAAGTTAGTTTCTTCTGATAAGAAGGCAATAAATTCCTTTTCTCTGAAAGATTTAGGTGTCCTGTGGCTGCTATCTCACTGCAAGTCCTTTCTGTTAAACAAAGCATCCTACATAGCATAGTTTCTATTTTAACAATTTTTATAACCTAAAACTATATTTAACACAGTACTTAAGAGAATTAATACAGCATTACTTCCTAACACCACACGTATAATATTCATTTTAATATTTGCAAAAAGCCAAACATAAAATACATGCATTTTTCACATATTCTAAAGCTATAGTTTCAAAGATCCTTACTACAAGCAATATTCTAAAATTATACTTCCAAATGTTATTACTGCAAAACTCTTTAAGGCTTAACTCCAAGAAGAAAGTTCCTGTCAAAAAGCAACATCCTCAAAGCTGTAATTCAAATGCTCCTAAATCAACTTAAGATTTAAAAAGGTTTATTGTGAACAAAGACCTTCTTCCATGCTTTACTTTTCTCAGTTATTTTTAGAATACGACTTTATAAGCGTCTCATGGTTGGTTTCCACACATATCAAAATCACAAATACACGTGTTGCCTGTATGTACCTGACATGAAACACAGCTTTGTATTTCACAAAAGGAGAGAAAGGAGAGTGATTTAGAAAGATGCAGCACCAATTGCCTAAATTGTTTATCATCTTGCAGATCTGCACTTCCTGAGGAGCCCCATTTCACGCAAGGACCTTAGGAACCATTCCCAGCAATTGGGAAAATCCAAGGTCATGCATCCACCCAGAGACGAGGTCTCCAAATTTGCCCCAAAAATGGATCCAGCTTTTATAGGCCAAAAGAAGCAAGTCAAACTGACTCGATTATATTTTTAGCCCAGAAACACCTGCAGCTGATGGAACACTTCACAATCAGCAGGGACACAGCTAGGCCAAAGCCCAGACATCTATGGGGAGGGTTTCTCCTCAAATACCCTTCAAACAAGCCTCCATGCAAGTCAGTTGGGAAAGTTTCTTCAAAAGATCCATTGCTGGCACATAACTGCACAGGCTTATGGGAAAGATTCTAAAGCAGCCGCTCTGGAGTCAAAGAGCCAGCACTAAGAGTCCCTGTCATCTATTTGTAGCTCAATCCCACTGTGGGGGATTTGAAGGCATTTGGAACGAGCTAGAGAGCGGACCTCTGAGTTTTTTAGATGATGCCATTGCTTTTTCTTCTCTTCTGCATAGACAGGACGGGTGAGTTTGGCTCACATCTCCATTACATGGCTCACAACGTCACAAGACTTGTACTTACAAGAACTTTTAAGGATTTCTTGGCCAATAAAACATTGCCAACAAGTTTATTTATGTTTCTGACCCAATCCTTCAGTATTTCATCTCAGGAACTCGTGCTACAGTGGAAGCTTTCTCAGCCAATTCTGTTCTGACACACAAAACTACAGCACTGTAGTGTAAACTTGGTGTTTACAGTTGTAACTACTTTTATTTTTTCTAGATCTTAAACTCTAAAATGCTAAACTTTCCTCCACTTAGCTTTGGGTGTCTGCTTTATACTACAAATCCACATTCTCACTTGTAGCACCTGAATTTGGAAGCCCTTTTCAAGGTCTCAGCACAAATGCTGTGTTTAATTCTAAGCTTTGGCTTACAGGCCCAAGGATCTGAGACCTCCCTACATGTGGGTTTCCAACAACACTGATGCTGTTAGCTGCGGAGTGCCCGGGATCCGTCTTGCAAGTCAACTCTGGCAGGAACAAGGCGGCTGCCGGGGGGCTGCTTGTGGCCTCTGACAGCCCATTGCTCAGGGCTTGCCAGCGCCCCAGCCCCTCAGGGGCTGCCCCAGCCCGGCCAAGCTGCCCGGCAGCAGCGCCGCAGCCCCACAGCAGCTGCAGAGCAGCCCCATGCAGGGGCACCTGGGAGCCCTCAGCAAGGCAGCCAGCAGCACACGGGCAGGAGGACACGGATGGCGCTTCCTGCCTGGCACAGGACTTGTGGCCGTCTCCAGGCACCGCTGTGGCAGGGATCCCCGCAGCTGCGGCCCCTGCCCAGCCGCTCTGTGGGCAGCACAAAGGCTTCAGCAGAACCACCAAAGGCCAAGGGGCTTCTGGCCATTTCCCCTGCAGCACTGCACGCCTGGGCAGCTGGCTGAGCACAGGCACTGTTTTCCCCCTCCTCCCCGACCCCTTGCGGAGCCTGGGCAGCAAAAGAAAGATCCTGGGAGTCTGTGTATTTTAACACATTCTATATTTACATGGGATAAAATATTGAAAGGAAGAAAAGAAAAATATAAAGGAAAAGAAAAATAGCCACTTGCTTAGGTTGCCCCAGCAAAGAGAGCCTCCCGGATCAGCTCTCCACAGAGCTTTGGCAGGGCAGCCAGCCGAGCCGCAACAGCTGATCGTGCAGCCTCTGGAAGATGGAATATGGCCCTCGCTGTATTGGCCGGAGGACATGCAGTGTTTGAATTGCCAGCTGGGACACGGCACTGCTCATGTCCTCCGTGAGGCGTTCCAGGGCTGCAAGAGACAGGAACAGAATCACGGTCAGATCCTGCATCTGCGGGGAGCCGAGGAGAGCCCCCAGCAAGGGCCATCCCAGCCGGCTCTTGCCATGGCCAGGAGGGAGCAGGGAGCAAGGGGATCAGCCCAAAGCTCCTGGCCACGAATGGCCCACGTGGCCCTGAAATCTCAGTGTGCTCTGCCCCCGGGAGCAGAGCCCTCCGCAGCCGGGGCAGGGCTTGCAGCTCCCCCGGCAGCCCCCGCTGTCAGCCCACTGCCCTCGCTCACCAGTACAGATCAGCTGCAGCTCTTGCCGCTGCCCCCCTCAGGTGCCGCCTGGCCATGCCTGTGAACACAGAGCCTGTCACGGCGCCGGGGGCACAGCTCCCTGCCAGCGGCGCTGCCTGCGCTGTGGCCACACGGGCTGCTGGCCCGGCAGAGCTCAGCCCGGCCCGTGCCGCACGCTGCCAGCCCAGGGCACGGCTGCCAGAGGGCGGCAGCAGCAATGGCCAGGCCAGGCGGGGCTCCACGGCGCCGGCCCGGCTGGTGCTGCTGGGGCAGCAGGCGGGGCCGGGACCTGAGGGTATCCTTTAAATCAGAGGGTTTTCGGAATGCTACAAAAGGCAGGCCTCAGAGACAGCAGAAGTGCAATTTGTGTTAAGCAGTAGCCATAAATTTGTCAGCAGAAAGGTTTTTTTAAAAAATAGAAAAGTAAGGAGAAATGGAACAATGATCTGGGTATTAACACTTGGCTAGAATACCTCCCTAAGCTACAGAAAAGTATATCTACCAAGAGATTAGGAAATTCTAAGCTTAATAATCGAACTCTATGCATTGTATTTCAATGCTTTAAAGCAGGTGTTATATTCATAATAAGCCAGCATTGTTTGACTAACAGTACCTGTGCTTACAGTGATTTTATAGAAGTACTGTCAATATGCTTTTGCTTTGTGTGATTGGTCAAAAACTTTTAAAGGAAGTTGTAACGTGAAGTTCTTTGTCTGCTGCCGGGGTTGTGAGCTGCTGGCATCTTCCCATTGCCATAACCATGTGATGAGACTGATGCTGGAAGATAAACAGCTCGAGACACGTTCGTCAGTAGTCCCGTCCCGTTGGTGATTTGTGCAGAGACCCCCAGGCAGTGATAGGGCCGAGCTGCGGCAGGGCAGGGTGGGGCAGGGTGGGGTGGGCCAAGGTTGGATGGAGCAGTGTAGGGTGGAGCATGGCAAGGTAGGGCCAGGCTACAGCCATGCAGGGTGGGATGGGGCCGAGTGAGGCAGGGTGGGGCAAGGTGCAGTAGGGTGGGGCAGGGCAGGGCAGAGGCAGTTTGGGTAGTGTTTTGCGGAGAAAAGAAGAGAACTCCACAACTATGGAAAAGTTTAATAGAGACGGTATGTTTTTATTGCAGCGCTGGACGCATGCGTACCTCTGAAAATTTAAGATCTCCTTTTATCTCCCTTCCAAATACATACGCATACAGTTTCACAATAGGCTCATACATATTCATTTTTATGGACTTTGCGTGACATTTGCCGCTGGTTCCTCTTTATAAGAAAGGATTCTTAGGGCAGGTTGTCCTGGCCTTGCTTTAGTCTCTGTTTTTCTTTATCAGTCTCTTCATGTCTCTTCATTATCTCTGTCCTGCAGTTGTCCCTTCAGCTTTGGCTTACAGACTTTTCACCTTTTTGGACTTTTAACCTAATTCAAAATGGATTTCTACTTTGGGGGATTTTTCACTCTGTTTCAGTAGGGTAGGGAAGGGTGGGGCAGGGCAGGCAGGGGAGCCCAGGCTCGTGGCTCACCCATGAACCTGATGGCCGCCTCTCACAGGGGCTCCTGTGGGCTGTCCTGGCACAGCAGGGCCTGGCGCAGGCACTCGGTCACTCTGCTCCTGCCCTCTGCCAGCTGGAGAGTGCCAGGAGGGTGCACTTGGTGCAGGCTCAGCCCCTTGACCGGGCTCTCCCTGTGGCCAGCACTGGCCTCCCCTGGCCACACAGCCCTGTGAGGCAGCCAGCAGCCACTGGGGGCGGGCTCTGGAGCGGGCAGTGGGCTGGGTGCTGCCCAAGAAAAAATAAAGGAAAAATTCTGACCTCTGAGACAAATGGCAGTATTTGAGATACTTTTTCCAAGGGATGGAAAAAATAATGATCCTGTCAAGGTCAGGTGCACAGTACAAATGTGGTGGAGCCATGCACAACAGGGGCCATGTGTATACTCCAGCTTCATGGGAGCAATGCATTTTGTGGATAACCAAGAGACAGTGAGTCCTGGAGCAAGCAAACTCAGGAATGATGAGACCATCATCCACGGCCTGATGCACACTCATCTCTCTGCTGTGGTTGTCTCAAGGATGAACAGGAAAAATTCAGAGAGCAGATGGGGAAGGAGATGAGCAAGGACAGTTCCCATGCGGCACCAGTGCAAACCAGAGACCCCAGTGTCAGAGCCCATCATCCCCCAGCTAGGGAGAGGGAGTACACCCCACGAGTGGACCTGTGGTTCTTCCTCTATGAACATAGGCAAGACATGAGAGGGTGGAATGCAAAACTCATCTCTGTCCTAGCAGCAGGGGTATGCGAGCTGAAGGAGGAAACTACTAAGAGAGGGATTTTCACCCAAATGAATGCAGCCTTAGCTCCCCGTGACCGAGCTGCCAGGTATAGCAGAAGGGAGCATGATATGTCAGATCCCCTTGAAGGAACATCCAGAATATATGCCCAGGGAGGGAACGGTAGCCAGAATTAGAGAAGCCCTGCCTCTAGCCAGGTAGAGGCCGGGAAAAATTGTGTCTTTTGGGCTGTGTGGATCCCTGGCACACCAGAGCCAAAAAAATACGAGGCTTTTGTCCATACTGGTGCACTGTGTACTCTAATCCCTTCAGGACATGTGGGGGCAGAACCCGTTTCCATTGCCGGGATGATGGAGGGAATGCAGCAGGTGATCCTGTTGGAAGCCAAGGTGAGCCTGACTGGGAAGGAGTGGCAGAAATTCCCATTGTGACCGGCCCAGAGGCCCCGTGTATTCTGGGCATCGACTTCCTCTGGAAGGGCTATTAGAAAGACCCAAAGGGACTCAGGTGGGCTTTTGGAATAGCTGCTGTAGAGAGAGAGAACATGAAGCAGTTGAACACCTGCCTGGACTATCAGAAAACCCATCTGAGTAGGACTCCTGAAGGTGGCAGAGCAACGAGTGCCGATTGCCACCTCAACAGTGCACTGCTGGCAGTATCGAACAAATCGGGATGCCGTGATCCCCATGCACAAAATGATCCGTGAGCTGGAGAGCCAAGGGCTGGTCAATAAAACCCACTCACCCTTCAACAGCCCCATCTGGCCTGTGTGCAATGCTGACAGAGAATGGAGATTGACTGTGGACTGTCTCCCCTTGAATGAAGCGACTCCAGCGCTGAGCGCTGCTGTGCCGGACATGCTGGAACTCCAGAACGAGCTGGAGTCCAAGGCAGCAAAGTGGCACGGCACTGCTGACATTGCTAACGTGTTTCTCTCCATTCCTCTGGCAGCAGAATGCAGGCCTCAGTTTGCTTTCACCTGGAGGGGCGTGCAGTACACCTGGAACCAACTGCCCCAGGGGTGGAAGCACAGCCCCACCATCTGCCATGGACTGATCCAGGGTGCAGTGGAAAAGGGTGAGGCTCCAGAGCACCTGCAGTACATGGATGACATCATTGTGTGAGGGAACACAGCAATGGAAGTATTTGAGAAAGGAGAGAGAATCATCCAGATTCCCCTGGAAGCTCAAACGCTATCAGGAAGAGCAGAGTCAAGGAACCTGCCTGAGAGATCCAGTGCCTGGAAGTAAAGGGGCAAGATGGAGGCGTCAGATTCCCACTGAGATCATCAACAAGATCACCATGATGTCTCCAACCAAGCAGCAAGAAGGAAACACCAGCTTTACTAGGTGCCACAGATTTTGGAGAATCCACATTCCCAAGTAGAGCCAGCTTGTGAGCCCTTTCTACCTGGTCACCCGCAAAAAAGGACGATTTCCACTGGGGCACTGAACAGCAGCAAGCCTTTGCCCAGATCAAGCAGGAGATCGCTCATGCAGTAGACCTTGGCCCATTCAGGACAGGACCAGAGGTGAAGAACGTGCTCTGCAGCCGGGAACCATGGCTTGTCCTGGAGCCTTTGGCAGAAGGTGCCTGGGGAGGCTCAGGCCCGACCACTGGGATTTTGGAGTCAAAGTTACAGAGGGTCTGAAGCCAACTCCAGTCCCACAGAGAAGGAAATCTTGACTGCCTATGAAGGAGTCCAGTCTGCCTCAGAGGTAATAGGCACCGAAGCACAACTCCTCCTGGCACCTTGACTACCAGTACTGGGGTGGATGTTCAAAGCAAAGGTTCCCTCTATGCACCATGCCACCAGTGCTACATGGAGCAAATGGATTGCTGTTATCACACAAGCACGCCCATATTGGAAACCTGAATGGCCCTGGGATTCTGGAAATAATTACAAACTGGCCAGAAGGTGAAAACTTTGGTCTCGCTGATGAAGGGGAACACGAAGTGACATGGGCTGAAGAAGCTCCACCACACAACCAACTGCCAGCAGAGGATACACGATACGCTCTCTTTACTGATGGTTCTTGCCACATTGTGGGAATGAACCGGAAGTGGAAAGCAGCCCTATGGAGCCCCACACGACAGGTCGCAGAGGCCACTGAAAGAGAAGGTGGATCAAGCCAATTTGCTGAACTCAAAGCTGTTCAACTGGCCCTGGACATTGCTGAGAGAGAGAAGTGACCAAAGCTCTACCTCTACACTGATTCATGGATGGTAGCCAATGCTCTGTGGGGATGGCTGGAGAGGTGGAAAGAGGCTAACTGGCAGAGTAGAGGAAAACCAATTGGGACTGCTGAAGAGTGGAAAGACATTGCTACCAGGGTAGGGAAACTGGCTGTGAAAGTCTGGCATGTGGATGCCAATGTCCCCAAGAGCAGAGCTAATGAGAAACACCAAAACAATGAGCAGGTAGACCAGGCTGCAAAGATAGGGGTGTCCAAGACAGACTTAGATTGGGAACACAAGGGAGAGTAATTCCTAGCTTGATGGGCCCATGATGCCTCAGGTCATCAAGGCAGAGATGCCACCTATAAGTGGGCATGAGACCGAGGGCTGGATCTAACCATGGACAGCATTTTTCAGGTTATCCATGACTGTGAGACGTGTGCTGCCATCAAGCAGGCCAAGCGAGTGAATCCCCTGTGGTATGGTGGACGGTGGTCCAAGTACAAATATGGGGAGGCGTGGCAGATTGACTCCATCACCCTGCCCCAGACACGCCAGGGCAAGCTACGTGCTGACCATGGTGGAAGCCACCACAGGATGGTTGGAAACCTACCCTGTGCCTCAAACTATGGCCCGAAACACCATCCTGGGCCTGGAAAAGCAAGTTCTGTGGAGACATGGTACCCCTGAGAGGATTGAGTCAGACAATGGGACTCATTTCAAGAACAGCCTTATCAACACCTGGGCCAGGGAACATGGCATTGAGTGGGTGTACCATATTCCCTACCATGCACCAGCTGCTGGGAATGTTGAACAGTGCAATGGACTACTTAAAACTACCCTGAAGGCACTTGAGGGGGGGAACTTTTAGAAACTGGGAAGTGAACTTAGCAAAAGCCACCTGGGTGGTCAACACCCAAGGGTCCCTCAATTGAGATGGTCCTGTCCAGTTTGAACCCCTGCACACAGTGGATGGAGACAAAGTCCCTGTGGTACACATGAAAGGTGTTTTAGGAAAGACTGTTTGGATTAATCCCACTGCAGCCAGGGCAAACCCGTCCTTGGAACTGTTTTTGCTCAAGGACCTGGTTACACGTGGTGGGTAATGCAGAAAGATGGACAAAGCCATTGTGTACCACAGGGAAAGCTAGTCTTTAGTGAGAACTGTGTGTAAGGTTTCATTGTGATGCAGATGGAAATAGGATAAGGGGTGGATAATGTCCTGGATTGCAAGGCAATGTGTGTGTTCTATTTGCCATCTGTTAGAGGTGGGGCACTTATCTTCTCTGAATTGAGCAGTTTTGTTTATCTCTTCCACAAACCAGCCCTCCCTCTGGGAAGACATCTGCTGTTAATAGTCCATTGAGTGTCACTGCAGGACTGATAAAATTACATCATCCCTCTGTGAGATGCTCCACTCAGAGAGAGGAGCCAAACATTCCTAACTGGACATGATCTGAGATTTTGGGACACTAGAACTGCCTTTTCCACTAGATTCCCAGAGGAAGACCAGGCCTATCTACACCCCCACTGGATCTTCAGAGGAAGACTACACCCTTCTACAGGATCACTGCTCCAACAGAACCACATCTGCCACTCCAGGAGGACTGCAGCCACTATTACAATTGGACTGCTACCAACACCCTGACCAACAGGGCGTCAGGTCATATTCTGACTCTGTCAGTGCTGTTTTGTATTACTGCATTGTTTATTTGTTTCATTTTCTTCCCTAATAAAGAACTGTTATTCCTGCTCCCAAATCTTTGCCTGAGAGCCCCCCTTAATTTCAGAATTGTAGCAGTTTGGAGGAGGGGGTTTACATTTTCCATTTTAAGGGAGGCTCCTGCCTTTCTTAGCAGACACTTGTCTTTCCAAAGCAAGACACCAGTCCCTAAGGGATAATCAACATCAAATGAGGTAGAATTTCTCAAAAGGTAACTACACCAAGCTCCATCAAAAAACTTCCACTGGAGTGCGAGGTGGCCTCACGCTATGACACAGTTGTTCAAGCTGACAATGCCTACAAGTGATGAAGGTCAAGAAAGGCAAAGACCCATTACAGACCACATGGCATCAAACTCCAGCACCCCATCTCCCAGTAGCCAACCATCTTGTCACCAGGGGCCAAACTAGAGTTGGTGAGTGCAGAATCTGTTGTTTTAACCAACTATTTTGAATTCTGACAGGACAGCTGGGGCCCGAAGACTGGCCCCATGAACTATTAATCTTAGGAAACTGCCAATCAAGGACTGAAGGATTTTTCGTATTGCCATCCATACTATCAGTGGCCTCACAATAAGAAATGACAGTGCTGGCCCTGTCTACAAACCCACCTTGTTTTATACCCCAAGGACTAACAGTTGCCCAAGCCATAATACTCCCCAAACAGGTTGCCAGTGACACTTCACTAGGGATGTGGAGCCAGGTGATAAATCACAATCAACTGAAAATCACCTGCACTATGGAAGTTAACAATGAAAATATTGTTTTGACAGGGTTAGTGGACATGGGAGCAGATGTGACAGGTATCTCATGTTCCAAGTGGGCTCCTAACTGGGCATTCACAGCTACTGCAGGAATATTGTCCAAGATTGGAGGTGACAGTGACAGTCTCCAAAGTGCAGAACTTATTACATCAAAGCACCTGAAGACCAAATTGCCACAATGAGACCATTTGTGATAAAGGACCTTGGTATATCCCAGCTAAGAACATCAAGCCCTACCTGCAGCCACTGAGTGTGGATTCTCCAAAGGAAGCCCCAAGTCCACCCCAAGACAAAACCCACCACACAGTGACTCTGGCACCTAGACAAGACAACTCTTTTGAAGATGACACATAAGAAGCTTCTACTCACATTCCTCAGCCTGTTTGCAACCATGCTCCTCACGAGTGGATGGGTAGCCCTCAAAAACACAAAGCACAAGGTATGGATAACTCTAGCAAAAGCCATGGAACAAGACACCCTGTACCTGTCTGTCGCTAGCCCTGATGACCCCTTCTCCACCTGCCCAGTGGGGTTGCCTACAGATGTCTGGCCAATAGCTGAGGATGCCATCTGCAGTATGTGAGGTGACAATCCTGATGGCAAATGGAAGTGCAACCCTGTCCATGCTTGGGACTACTGGACCCAGAAGCCTCTGCATGCAGCACTTGAACTCATGGGGTACAAATTTTCAGCTCTGTAAAAATGGACTTTGGTGTAAGGTTTTATTACTATCTGAGATAGGAAGAGGGTGAAAGACAAAAAATTACAAGAAAAAAAGAAACTATCAGGACAGACATCTTCCCATACCATCCCACTTTCAAAAACCAGACCTGATGGTGTAATTACACCTCTTCCATGATTTCTTGGTCCAGTGGCTACCCACTCCACTTGCTGCAGGGTGTGTTTCTTATTTGCAAGGATAGAGCATGGCCTGGTGTCCCTTTACACATCAAAGGTGGACCTTGTAGCTTGGGGAGGCTTACCTTGCTGGCACCAAACATGAAAATTATTCATGGCCAGAGAAACAGAGCAAAAAGATCTGCATACTACTTTGAATTTGACTGCTAAGATAATGTCATCTATCGGAGTAAAAACAAGAGAATAGCAGCCTCAATCTTACTACCTTGGGTGGCTGCAGCTAAAGCTTTAGGACAATTAGAGCATCTTGGGTGCCTGTTAAGGAAGCAAACCAATGCTGCCTCCCTCACATTGAGTGGCCTGCTCTCAGACATAGAGACCATCAGACATGCCACCTTGCAGAACAGTGATAGAGTTTTTACTCTGGGCACATGGGCATGGCTGTGTAGACTCTGAGGGCATGTGTTGCATGAACCTCTCCAGCCACAGCGAGTCAATCCACAAGAGCATTCAGGTACTGAAGGAAGGGTGCAAGAAGCTTCAAGTGGAAAACAAATACTGGGTTAATAAACTCTTGCAATCCAAGGGACTAAAGGGTGGGATGATGTCTAGCTAAAAAAGGACTATTAATTCTCTTAGTGCTTGTTGTTGTGGCATTGTTAAGAGTCCCATGTTTGTTTGGATGCTTTTAGAAAGTCTTACAAAATTCGTTCAGTTCCATCTTTGTTGTAAAACAGAAAGGGGGAAGATAGCCAATACAGGATCGTCATGGACTCCTTGGAGGAGAGAATTGGAGGCCAGGATAGCGCAAAAACCTCTTGGACAGTTAGTGTGGGAAGGAAAATCCTTAAAATTTTCTAAAATTAATCTTAAATCCATAAAGTAGCTTAAAAACCTTGAGTACCTCAAGGCAATAATGAACTCAACTGAGTGTCAGTACAAAGCTCTCAAGGGACTTGTTAAGGCAGATAATTGGGGCCATGATTGCACAAACCTCTCACAGAGTCAGTATCAAAAGGGAAACACCAAGTACCTTAAAATAACTGAAGTACCCTGAAGCATTAATGAGCCCCACTGAGTGTTGTTACTGACAAAGCCTCTCCAGGGACTAATTACAGCAGATAATTGGAGGCCATGATTGCACAAACCTCTCAGAGACTCCAAGGCAAAAGCCAAAGTCCTTTGAAAAACCTGCAGTCCCTGCAGGGAGCATTCAGGAGCCCCCAGGGCCATTGCTGAGCAAGGCTCCCCAGGGACTCCTTGCAGCAGATCCTTGAGGCCACTGGGATGTGGGCTAGGGGGGGATGCTGAGGGCAGGACAAGGGGCTGACAGTGCCCAGCCTGGCTGGGGCTGTGCCAGGAGGCCCCAGGGCCTCAGCACAAGGTGTCTCCTCACAGCCCTTGGTGGCACAGACCCTGCTGCTGTGGCCCAGGGCACCAAGACTTGGCTTCTCTTTGTCCCCACCTGTCATCACTGCCTGCAGTTCTCTGCTCTGCCTGGGGCCTGGGGACACTTTCTCAGTCGTGTCCCTCACTGGGACCCATTAAAAGTCCAAGAAACTTTGGAGTGTGATTCTGCCTTGGAGTTCTGGAGAGGTTTCTTCAGCTCCCTCTCAGGGACTGATGTTCAGGGCCTGAGCACAAAGCCCCAGAGGCTCATTCAAGTCCTTGTGCTGTGTCTGTGCTGCTGAGCTGGGCTGGGCTCCTGGCACAGAGGCAGCTCCTGGTAAGCAAGAAGAGCTTCAAAAGCACATTTCTCTTGATGAGCAGCTCTTCTGGCAGCCCAGCAGGGCTGGGGCACTGCCTGCAGCCAGCCCGGGCACAGCACAGAGGCACAGAGAGCTTCAATCAGTCAGGGCTGGGAAGGTGCTGAGAAGTGCCTGGGGCACAATCACTGCCAGCCCTTGGCACAGGAACCTCTGGCTGCAGGACAATGCAGCTGCAGCTCCTGGAGCCATCTCCTAAAGCTGGAACATGCCAATGCCTACAGACTCTGTGAGTACAACTCTGAGTATTTCTGGGGCAGGGGAGGTGAAATCCTTAAGAAACTCTGACATGCTGAGGGGTTCTGATCCATCATAGAATATTTCCAAAATAAGGATTTTTAATAAAATTAGGAAATTTTTAAAGATTTTATAATCTGTTTTATACTACTGGAGAATGGCAGGGGGAGGGCGACAAATAATAAATATTGATTATTAATTATTAGTTATGAATTCTTAAAAGTTTCTAAGGCATCCAAACTTGTACTTTTAGTGATCAATAGGCTCACAGGAGTTCGCTAATGTGCTTTCAGCCACTCTACCCATGGACAGCACCAGCATCACCTTTGCTGGAGCCATCAGGCTCAGTCTGAGCTGTCCTTTCTCCAAGCTGCAAACAGAACCTGCCCCCAGACAGTGCACTGTAAACAGGCAGGGTTCTGTCAGGCCAAGGAGAGTGCACAGAGATTTGGGGTCTGTGAGTGCTGGCAGGGAGAGATCAGGCACAGGGAAACACCTGCAGGAGGAAAATCTCCAGCAGTAGAGAAAAGATCAGGCAATGAGAGAAAACAAAACCCAGCAATGCTGTGGCAGGGAGAGTTGAGAGATGCCCACAGGATCCCCTGCAGTGCAGCCCCTCCCTCTGAACAAGCCCCCTCCCTCCTGTGCCCCAGCCAAGCCTCTGCCCTCAGGGCCGGGGCTCCAAGGCGTGCAGCCCCTCCTGTGCAGGCAGAGCTGCAGCAGAGCCGTGGGGCAGCTCTGCAGCCCCGGGCCCAGTTCCCTCTGCAGAGCACAGGGCTGGCAGCAGCTGCCCGGCCCTGGGGGCTCTGGCAGGGGGCACAGCTGGCTCAGGGTGACGCTGTCCCCAGTGCCCGGCTCTGGGCAATGCTGTCAGTGCAGCCAGGGAAGGAGCTGCATCTCCCTCAATCCAGTGCCAGCATAAGGACACTTGGGAGTGTCCCTGAGATTTCAGTCCAAGCTGGGAGCTTCAATCCAGGGTGCAAACCTGTCCTAGAGCATCGTCGAGTTATAAGATTAATGGGAAAAGGCAGAGGTGTTGTGACACTGAAAATGCTGCTGGGTTGGTGAAATGAGTAATGTGAGTCCTTGGCTACAAATGTGGAGCTGGCCTGTGGTGGATCCATCTGCTCTCAGCAGTACCGGGGGGTTTTTTAGAGAAACAGAACTCCAAACCGAATGAAGGAACAGATCATCTCTCCACTCATCTTGCCACAGAGAACTCACTCTGTTCTCCCAGAAGGCAGAAATAATGCTGAGGGTTTCTGATAACCAAGAATACCAGGAGAGTCATGGGAGGAGATTAAAAAGAAAACCTAGAACTCTTAAATCATGTCCATGTATGTTACAGAGGATGGTATATGGGAAATGGCTTTGATTTTGGTTGCAGCTTTCTTCTCTAAAACATCACTTTCCTTTTCTCTATGAACAGGTCCCCATGTGCAGCCCCAGCAAATGTCCAACAGCAGCTCCATCAGGCACTTCCTCCTGCTGGCATTGGCAGACACGCGGCAGCTGCAGCTCCTGCACTTCTGCCTCTTGCTGGGCATCTCCCTGGCTGCCCTCCTGGGCAACGGCCTCATCATCAGCGCCGTAGCCTGCGGCCACCACCTGCACACGCCCATGTTCTTCTTCCTGCTCAACCTGGCCCTCAGCGACCTGGGCTCCATCTGCACCACTGTCCCCAAAGCCATGCACAATTCCCTCTGGGACACCAGGGACATCTCCTACACAGGATGTGCTGCTCAGCTCTTTTTCTTTCTGTTCTTCATCTCAGCAGAGTATTCCCTCCTGACCATCATGTGTTATGACCGCTACGTGTCCATCTGCAAACCCCTGCACTACGGGACCCTCCTGGGCAGCAGAGCTTGTGCCCACATGGCAGCAGCTGCCTGGGCCAGTGCCTTTCTCAATGCTCTCATGCACACAGCCAATACATTTTCCCTGCCCCTGTGCCATGGCAATGCCCTGGGCCAGTTCTTCTGTGAAATCCCACAGATCCTCAAGCTCTCCTGCTCACACTCTAACTTGAGGGAATTTGAGCTTATTGCTGTAAGTGCGTTTCCTTTTTTTGGTTGTTTTGTGTTCATGGTTTTCTCCTATGTGCAGATCTTCAGGGCTGTGCTGAGGATCCCTTCTGAGCAGGGAAAACAAAAAGCCTTTTCCACCTGCCTCCCTCACCTGGCTGTGCTCTCTCTGTTTATCAGCACTGCCACATTTGCTCACCTGAAGCCCCCATCTATGTCCTCCCCATCCCTGGATCTGGCCCTGTCAGTTCTGTACTCAGTGGTGCCTCCAGCCCTGAACCCCCTCATCTACAGCCTGAGGAACCAGGAGCTCAAGGCTTCAGTGTGGAGACTGATGACTGGATGGTTTCAGAAACAATAAACTGCTGGCCAGTGTCTGCAAATCCTTTGAAATAAAAGTCATCGTTGATACTTCTTGTTGATTTCATTTTGGGGGGTTGCTTTTCATTGTTTTACTTTTTTCATATTTTCCACAAAGAAATGTCATTGTTTGTGCCATTTCTCATTTTGTTTCTCTCTACTTTCCCTTTTGCCACACACTGTGTCAATGAGGGGCTGCACTCTTGCTGCTATTAAAGTAATTAAAGGATGCCCCAGCAAAGTTTTCTGCAGAGATGCCCTTTTGTTGCCTTCTCTGGAGCTGCAGCAGCAATGTCTGTGTGCAGAGCTGGGGGCAGATCAGTGCTGGCCCAGCAGCTGTGCCCAGCAGCAGCAGCAGCACTTGGTGTTGCCAGTGCTGCTGCCGTGGCCCTGCCCCGCTGCCCTGGTGGCCCTGGTGTTGCTGCAGGGCCTGAGTGCTCTCGGGGCCGGGCACAGCCCTGGGGGTGGCAGTGCCGGGGCTGCAGCAGGGACAGGCCATGGGCACTGCTGGGGCAGCGCTGACGCCTCAGGCCAGGCCCTGGGGGCTCCAGGCTCCTTGCCCAGGCTCTCTCAAGAACACGGCCAGGCCAATGCTCAGCACAGAAAACCCCCGTGAGCAGCCCCAGGCTGGCCGTGGGCAGGCTGGGGGCAAACAGCATGGCTGGGGCTCTGCAAGGGCCCTGGGGCACACGGGAAGGAGCAGCAGAGCAGGGGCTGATCCATCCCCAGTGCGCTGCACAGCCCAGGGCAGCGTCCCAGAGCGTCCTGATGGAGCTGCCAACAACATCCCCCCTCTGCAGCCCTGGCCTCTCCCCCAGCTCACACAGGTGCCCCATCCTTGCAGGCACACACACGGCAGCACTGGCTCAGCAGCCCCTGTTTGCATTGCACACAGCAGGCGGGAGCACCCCCATGCTGTTGGTGTGGGGACATGAACCTGAGGCAACACAAATGCCATCAGCCCCTGGGGCCTGCAAGGGCTCGGGGACACCAGGAAAAGCACTCAGCTTTGTCCTGGCCTCTGCACTCAGCCAGAAAGTTTGTTCCCATCAGCTGGGAGTTTCCTGTCCCATTGCAGACGCTGTTGCTCAGAGCCAGGGCTGCCTGGCAGCCACCCCCAGACTGCCCTCAGCATTTCTTTGGCTTCACCTTTGCTTTCTTCTCTCTTCCCTTGTACAAATTTTTTGCTATTGCCCAGCTCTGTTCCTTCTCCTGCAAACAGCCCATCCCTGTTTGCCCTTTCCTCTCTGGCCCCACTCCCCATTGCAGTTTCTGACTTGACACTATGGGCACGTCCCTTGGGCAGCAGGATCATCCTACAAGTGCTGCAGGAATTGTCTGCAGGCTCCTGCAGTGCCTGCTGCTGCTCCCTTGCCAGAGGCACCCCAGGCCAGGGGGGCACATCTGGGCTGCTGTGTCTGCCTCTGGGGCTCCCTGTTCTGGGCAGTGAGGAGGAGCTGCAGAGGCTCTGCAGGACTGACAGGATGGGCTTTGGGGCTGGCAGGAGAAGCTGAGGGACCTGGGCTGCTGGAGCTGCTGAAGAGGAGGCCCAGGGCTCATCCTGCAACTGCTCCAAGGGTGGTTTCAGAGAATCCCAGAATCAGCAATGTTGGGAAAAGACCTTGGAGTTCATCAAGTCCAACCTGTCCCCTGACACTGCCTTATCTCCCCTGAGCCTCCTCTTCCCCAGGTTAAACACCCGCAGCTTCCTCAGCCACTCCTCACAGGACTTGTGCTCCAGATCCCTCCACAGCCTGGTTGCCCTTCTCTGGACACGCTCCAACCCCTCCATGTCCTTCATAAATTGGGGGCCCAGAACTGGACGCAGCACTCGAGGTGCTGCCCAACCAGTGCTGAGCACAGGGGAAGAATCTCTGCCCTGCACCTGCTGGCCAGACCATTCCTGATCCATAGGAGTGCCAGGTCTTGGATGAGGGGAATGGTGGGGAGGGGTGGGGGCAAAGTGTTATTGATTGTCAGCCATGAAGGGTCTTGATTTTCATATCTATTCAGACTGCATTAGGAGTTGCTGGGGGTCAATATCAGTTGGACATTTCAGATATACACCTATAATCAGATAAAGAAAAAAAGACCAAACAGTTCTCTCGGCATTGTTTTCAATACAATATATTCACTTTGAATTAATTTCTGAAATGTCTTCTTTTAACCAGAGAAGAATTGAACATTTAAATCATTCCCAGGGGCTTTTCTTGTTCGGTTTTTGTAAACAAATGTTTATGAGACTTCGTAAATGAATTCCTGAGCTGAAGAGCACAAGAAGGAAGAGGCCTCCAGAGTAGGAAAATTCATCAGCACCCTCCAAGTGGCTGAGGATCCATCCCCATCAGAGCAGCAATGAACAGAAATGGGCACAGCTTTGTGGCTGCCCCAGCTTTGGCATGGGCCCTGGGCCTGGAGCAGGAGCAGCTCTTGAGGGTCCCAAGGCCGGGGCTCTTGTGCTGCCCTGGGCAGATGGGATGGCAGCAGGGGCTGCAGAGCTCTCAGCACCTGAGGCCAAGGGGAGCAGGGCAGCCAGGGAGCCTCCTTTGGCCTTGGCCAAGCACCTTCCCCCATGGCTGGGGCTGAGTCCTGTGGCAGCTGCAGCTGCTGCTGTGCCCTTGGCAGGGGCTGAGGCCGTGGGGCCAGTGGCCAGAGCAGCCTGGGCTGAGCAGAGCTGTGGGGCCAGAGCTGGCTGGGCTGGGCTGGGGAGAGGCCCTTGGTGCTGGCCAGAGCTCAGGGCAGCTGGCAGAGCTTGCAGGGAGCTGGGCTGGGCTCAGAGAGCCTGGCCCAGAAACCATCAGTGTCCATCTCAGCCTGGCTGAGCGTGGAGGGGCAGGACTCAGGCCAGGCCTTGTGGGGCAGGGCCAGCGCCTGTGCAAGGCATTGCAAACAGGCAAGTGGCCCAGAGAGGAGGCTGCTCTGTGCCCTTGGTGGCATGGACAGAGCAGGGAGGAGGCCCAGGACATTTGTCAGCACCAGCCTCTGTGCCCAGCCCTTGGCAGCCCTGGCTGCCTGAGCCCAGCTTTGGCCTGGGTTGAGTTTGGCTGTGGCCCAGCTCCATCCTCCTGCGGGGCTCAGGGCCTGTTCCCGGCCATGGCCAGCCCTGGCCGGCCTCTCTGCTGGCCCAGAGGCCTGGCAGAGCCCGGGGCAGGGCTGTCTGTGCAGCCCCACAGGCGCCAGGGCTCTGCAGGAGCTGGCAGAGGCTGCCCAGCAGGGAGGCCATGGGGCACAGAGCCCCAAGGCTGCTGTGGGCACCACTGGCACAGGGGACCATTCCCAGCCGCAATGCTCCTGGCCTGGGCTTGGGCCTGCACAGGGGCTGGGCCACCATGGCTGGGCCAGCACAGGGCCACAAAGGGGCCACGCAGCCGCTGCCGGGGCTGACAGCAAGGCCAGGCACACACAAGCAATTGCTGAGCATGGCCTGCGCTGCCCAGGCCTGACTGTGCCAAAGGCAGAGCTCAGCTGCCCTTGGGGGCTGCAGCAACACTCCAGAGCCCAAAGAGCCTCCATGGCTGTGCTGGAGACCAAGGCTGCAGCAGGGAAATGCAGGGCTGCTGCGGGATGGGGAGGGCATTGAATTCCAGTACACAACTCAGTTCCCATGGGTTTGTTGGCTGACAAGAAATGAACATCCCTCTGTGTCTCGGGCAGCTCCTTCTCCAAGGAAAGCAGGTGGGAGTTGGAGCCGAGGACCTGAAAGGTGCAGGTGCAGCCTGGGCTGGAGGGAGCTCAGATTTGCACAAGGCTGCTCTGAGTGCCAGGGCTGGGATGGGGGAAATGGTGGGGTGGGGGGTAGGGACAGAGTGTGATTGATTGTCAGCCATGAAGGATCTTGATTTTCATATCCATTCCAACTGCAGGAGGAGGTACATGGATTAAATGTCAACTGGAGATTGCTATTAACCGGGGGCAAAAGGAACCTTAAAAAGGACACCTTAAATAGTTTTATCAGTCTTTTTAAATAGAACATATTCAGTTGAACACACTTCTGAAATCTCTCTTATTAACCACACAAGATTTGGAAACTGAAATCAAATTATCCCCAGAGGCTTGGCTTGTTAAGGTATTCTGAATGTTAATGAGCCCTGGACACTGAATTCCTGCACTGAAGAGCTGAAGGCTGAACAAGCCTCTGCAGCAGGAAAATTCAGCAGCAGCCTCCAAGGTGCTGAGGATGTCAGCAGCCCCCAGTGAGGCCATCCCTGCCCAGAGAGCGTGGGGGAATGGGCAGACAAGGAGAGCGTCCCTGGGGCTGGGGCAGCACAACTCAGAGGCACCAGCGGCTCCAGCTGGGCAATGGAGTGTGGGATGTGGCTGGGAAAGCCCTGCCTGGGCTGGGCCAAGCAGGACACACAAGCCCTGACTCCCATCCCCCAAACAACTCTCTCAAGGAGACATTTAAAAGGAATTACAATTGTTTAGTTGATGCACTGGGGAAATACTGACAAGAGATCATCAAGGGGTCAAAACAAAAAACCAGCCTCTACTGGCAATTTTAGGAAATCAGAGAAAGTTGGCAAAAGGTTTAATACAACATTCAATCAATCAAAAAAACTTGTCAAAGCATTACCTTGGCCCATTCGATTTCAAAAATGCTTAGGTCATTCTATTTTAAGTTACTCAAAATTTGCAAGAAGAGGGAATTAGAAGAAGACACAGAAAGAGAGACAAAATAAAAGAGAGAAAGAAAAAGATACAGAGAAGCACACACACATCTACCAACTCCTGGATTCCAGCAGTGTTCAGATGGAAATTCCAAGAGGAGGCAGGGTCAAGATGTGTGCTTGTCTTGTGGTCAGCCTTCAATATCCCTTGGTCTCCCTGGGCCCTTTCCCCAGGTGGGGCTTGGGCTCATTTGGTCCCTCAGGAGCTGGGCTGGGGCTGCAGAGGTGGCTGTGGAGCATTGCCTGTGCTGTGCCAGGGACTGGCAGCCACTGCTGGGCTGGGATAGAGGCTCTGGGGGGATTGGGGTTCCAGGGCAGGGCAGGGCTGGGCTTATAGGGCAGGGCAAGGCTGGACCTGCCCCTTCCTCCCGCATGCACTAAATGTTTCAAGCTAAAAATCTCCTCCAGTCTGACACAATAGGCAGTGTTGGAGGTAGAACTCCATTTTTAGCCGTGGGCACCTGGACAAGGACAATTCTTTTCCATATGAAGTAAAGCCCCAGTTCTTGGTTCATTTCTGGTTTGATTGCCTGGATTTGGTTTGGTTTTGTTGTTGCTTTGTTTCCTTGCTGTGCCTGAAGTGTCCAGTCAGGAGCAGAGTGACTCTTGCCAAGGAACTTTGTGCTGCTGTCCCTTAATATTCAATCTGGTTTTTGCTGATCCCTTGCTGGGGATTTTTTCAGCGCTCTCAAGGCCTCGTTGGTAACAGGGTGAAGGAGCCCTGGCCCAGGCTCTGGCCCTGGGGGACACGGGGACGCTGCCGGGGGGTCCCTGTCCCCCTGTGCCACCCGCAGGGCCCCGGCCCCCCGTCCCCGTGTCAGGCTCTGGGGTCGATCTCGTGGAACATCCTCTGGGGGAGGCTGCGGGGCCGGGGGCGGGGGGACCCGGGGGGACAGGGGACCCCGCTGTGCACGAGCAGGGTTGGACTGCTCTGGGGGGAGCTGTGAGGGGGGCTGGGGCAGAGTGACCTCCCCAGTGACCTCACACAGCCCCTGTGATGTCACAGAGCCAACTCTGGGATATTACCCTGGAATTTCATGCAGCTGAACTGTGATGTCACAGTGATGTGATGTCACTGTGATGTCAGAAAGCCATTCTGTGATGTCACTGTCTGTTCTGTATGCCACAGCCTGCCCTATGATGTTACACAACCACCCAGTGATGTCACAACCCACTCTCTGATGTCACAGAGCCACCCTCTATGGTGGAAGGATGTGCTGTATGACCTCACACTATGATGTCACAGAAAACTGTGTGATGTCACAACCCCCTCAGTGATGTCACAAAACCCTCTCTGTGATGTCATACTGACACTCTGTAATGTCACAGCACACACTTTGACCTCACAGCCAGCTCTATGATGTCATACAGCCATGCCAGGATGTCACAGCCTTCTCTGTGATGTCACAGAATCCCTTCTACGATGCTGTAGCTGCTCAATGACCTCTCACATAACAAACTCTCTGATGTCTCAGCCCAACCTGTGACCTCACACAGCCCACTCTGTGCTGTCACACAGCCCCTTGCTGACATCACAGCTGCTCTGGACCTCTATGACACAGCCACAGAGGTGCTGCTGTGACACAGCCCCCTCTGGGACATGCCACAGCCCCTGGCAGTGCTGAGCCCCTGTGAGCTCTGTCTGTGCCCTGCTGGTGTCCCTGAGGGGCCCTGGCAGTGGCCCAGCCCTGCTGGGCTGTGCACAGGAGCTGCTCCTGGCCAGAGCTGTCTCTCTGCAGCGCTGCCCTTGCCAGGAGCTGCCTCTGGGCCAGGAGCCCGGCCCAGCTCAGCAGCACAGACACAGCACAAGGACTGTAATGACCCTCTGGGGCTTTGGTGCTCTTTGCATGCGACTCATCAGTCCCTCAAGAGTGTGCTCAAAGAACTTCTCAAGAACTTGAAGTTAAGTTGAAACTTGGAAGTTTCTTGTAGTTAAATGGGGCCCACTGAGGGACATGACTCCTATGAAAGTGTCCCCAGGTTCCAGGTAGAGCAGAACACTGGAGGCAGTGATGACAGGTGGGGACAAGCAAGGCAAAGGTGTCTCTGGTGCTGAGCAAACCTGGATGTGTTTCAGGAATGCAAAGGACCCTGGCCTGAGCCCCAGCCCCTGGCCAGGCAGATCCTGTCCCTCCCTCCCTGCTCAGGGCTCTTCCCAGGATGGGCACTGGCATGTGGGGATGGGCAATGCCAAGGGCAGGAGCATGGGGCGGCCCCTGCCAGGCTGCTGAGCAGGGACAAGGAGGCAATGAGGCCCCAGGCCTGCAAGGGTCACTTGTCCCCTCGTGGCCTCAGGCCCAGGCCCAGCAGCCATGGCCAAAGTGCTGCCCAAGTTGGCTCTGGCAGGGCTGTCTTGCAGCTGCTGCCCATCCCTGTGCCCTGTGCAGCCCAGGCTGTCCCACGGTGTCCCTGCCCTGCGCCTCTGTCCCTGCAGGCTGTCGGCATCCCCCGGCTGCCCCACCTGGCTGGGCCCT
>WSPJ01000229.1:0-23269 GCA_009764595.1 Geothlypis trichas
CCGGGTCCGGCCTACCGATTAGAATGGGCCACGTGGCTTCTCCCCTCCCCCAGCCCAGCAGCAGCTGAGCCGGGGGAAGGAGCAGCTGTTCCGCCGGAAATTCGAAAGAGAGCGAGGAAAAACCTCCCTTCAATTTTAACCCCAGGTTTGTGGTCTCAGAGGCGGATCAAAAGCCCCACTGGCCAAACCCAGGTGCCCATCTCAAAATCCGAACACCGATTGGTTAAACAACATATCCCAGATGTCCCATTTCCTGTCAAACCACGACACAAGGGCTCCAGTGTGGAGGGTCCCTGGTGTGATGGGAGCTGTGACAGCCCTGCCAGTCCATGTCCATCAAGGGCTGGACTTGCTCGTCCTGAGGGTGCTGCTGTCTGTGCTTGCAGTGTCCTTGTGCCCTGCAGCTGGAGGCCTGATTCCTTGCCAGGGGCTGTTTGGGTGGGCTCTCCCCTGCCGAGGAGGGCAATGCCTCTGCCAGGTGCTTGTGGCCGAGCCCGTGCCCTGGGTGCTGGGGCCCCCTTGGGCGCTGGGGTTGATCCCTCAGGGGCTGTAGGAACTGTGCCCTGGCCTTTGCCTTCAGCTTGGCCTTTTGCTGCTCCCTTCTTGCACTCACCTGCTGTGCCTTTGTGCCCAAGTGCTGCAGGGCCTTCTTGTGCCCCTCCTGCAGCCCCCTCAGTGCCTGTGGGTGCTTGTCTTGCTTTACAAGACGGGTGTCTGCTCGGGAAGGCAGGAAAAGCCTCTCTTGGAATGGAGAATGCAAACCCCCTCCCTCTTAATTTTTAGGCTAGTGAAATCAAGGGGCTCTCAGGCAGAGATATGGGAATAGGAATAACAGTTCTTTCCTAGTGTGTATAATAAAGCAAACAAACAACAACAGCTGCGGCAGTAAGAGCAAACAGAGGCCGGAGCCAGTCCCGGCCTTTGGGCTGCGGCGCTTTCCCCTTGGGTGCAGTTCCGGGCACGGCCGGCAGGGGCGCTGGTGGCTCCCGCGGGGCAGGGCAGCGCATCCCTGCCATGGGAACCTCTGTGAACGGAAATAGAGCAATCCCTTCATCTAACTCTTCCACTTTTTTACCTTCTATAGCCTTTCTGCCGTGTTTTGGGAAAGAATTTGGAGAGGGCTGCCTTTTAACTGAGCTCCTAGTGTTTGGATAAGGTGCTTCGTGTAGAGAGAGAGAGTTTCCCTGAAGAGCCGGAGCTGTGGTTACCAAGGGGACGTAACTCAGAGCAGGATGGGGTGGTCAGGGGAGGATATCCCGCCGAGGCTCGGTCGGAGTGTGGGCAGGGTCTGCTGTGGGAATGGCCAGAGGGGGATCTTCCCGTGGAGCCCGAGCCGGAGCGTGGGTAGCCCCCCCATGGCTGATGGCGGCTGATCCGGCAGGTCCCGGCAGAGCAAAGGCAGGTGGGAGAGCCCGGCAGCAGCGGCGGTGCCCAGCGCAGCTGGCACGGGCAGGGCAGGCGGGGATGGGATGGCTGGGACCCCCCCTGGGTGCGGTGGGCGCGGTGAGCTCGGAGCACGCGGCAGGACAGAGCAACCCCCATCTTCCCCAGCATGGCCGGCAGAGCGGCCGCGGGCCAGGCAGTGGGACCAGGGCACACAAATTCACCGCCAGCGCCGGGGCAGGTGGAGCTGCCCTGGGCAGTGAGCCCGCAGCTGGGATGGAAACCGGGGCAGGCGGAGCTGAGGCGGGCAGCGAGCCGGGACCCGGGACAGGCGCCTCGGCCGCGAACGGAGGGGGCAAGAGCTGCAGAGGATCCCACTCTCTTTCTGATGTTTCCTCTTGTTCCCCTCCCTTCCATTTCCCCTTTTTCTTTTCTTGTTTTGTCTCAGGTGTTTCTGATTCTTCAAAGATTTTTATTCTCCTAAAATCTTCTGTCTAATATATGGCATATTCTCTTTCTTCTAGATTTAACAGGGTTTTTTTACAAATAAATCCAGAGCCTAACAACTCTAATGTTCTGCTTGGATACTTTGAAATGGTCGATGAGCTAACTCACGACCTCCTAATGTTGTTTTTCTCATCACCTTTTTATTTATCCTTTGGCAAGTTAAGCATCTTTCAGTTACTTGCTTTGCTACTCCAAAAATCCCAGTGCACCCATAGTTCCTTAAAAATTGATCACACAAGGCTTGAATACCCCAGTGGGTTTTCTGATGGATGTCTTCTAATATTTTCCCAGTAAGCACATTTTATTAAGTAATTGTCTTCCATCAAGAAGTTTCCATTTCCCTGATTTATCTTGTTCACTTCCTGTCTTGTTTAATTCTTTTTTCTCGGCTTCCCTAAACTTTGGAATTTCCAGTTTTTCCTCGTTTGGAGTTAATATGAACATAACTCTTTCAGCTCCATTTTCTGCTGCATCCTTAGCTTTGTGATCTGCCAAATTATTTCCTCTTATTTCTGGGGTCTTTCCCTTTTGGGGTTCCTTAATACGTACTATAGCTATCTCTTTTAGGTAATTGTAATGCCTCTAAAGCCTCTAAAATAACTTCCTCATGTACTAATCCTTTTTTTCTCAATTAAGTAATCTTTTTCCTTTCCATGTTTTTAAAGGTATGTACTACTCTAAAGGCATATCTTGAATCAATATATATAGTTCCTTTATTTTGTGTTAAATATTGTAGTGCTCTTTTTAAAGTATATAATTCACAAGTTTGAGCTTACTAGTTTAAGGTTAATTTCCCTTTTTCCATAGTTTGCATGTTTTTCCCATCAACTACTGCATACCCTGTATTTTCTCCTTTTGCAAGGAGTTGTATCTCTGTTAGCTAACATAACTCCCAAAGGACTATTTTTTTTCATTTTTTCCCCTGTATCCAACTTACAGGTTTTCTGACTCATTTTTCAAGATCTTATCTATTCATCTTCTGCCTCTGTTTTTCACTTTCACTAACAACCTAAATACCACTTTTCTTTCAACTACACACATAAAAATAAAAAACTGTTTTCTCACACTACTTTCAGTACAATACACCTCCCTCCAAGGATATATAGTGAAGCTTAAAATGCACAATCCACATTACCTTTATTTTCATTTGTCTACATTCACTCACTTTTATTTCTCATTCACTTCCACACATTCTTTCACACCCTGTGGACACAAAGTGGATCCCTGTTGACAGAGAATCGCGGGTCCCTGTGGCCCCCTCGCCTTGGGGTTGGGCTCTGGGTCTCAGTATCTCCGGGCCTCCTGGGAGGGCCCTGACTCTGCTGCCTCCGGTGCCGTTCACCTGTGAGGCTGATTTGTGTGTCACTCACACTCTGTAGCCACGGCCCCCTCACATGCCCGGGGGACAATGGCCCGTTTGTGCCCCGGAGAACAATGGCTTATTTGTGGGTCACACACTCCTCTTCCCACAGCCCCCCTTCCCACCCGCCCGGGAAGCTGAGGCTGATTTTGTGTGTGACTCACTCTCACACACAACAAGACAACAATAAGGTACCTTTTACTTTCACATCACCTATTACAATTTTAGGTGTTTCTGGCCAGTCCCGGTGCTCTTGGATATCCCTCAACCCAGCTGTGTTGTCCAACCCCAGATGCTCTTGGGTGTAGGAGCGTCGGGGGGTAGGACGGTCGGGACGGACGGAGACGAGAGATCTCTGCAGCCAGGTCGTGGAACTTGCGGTTGATTGCAAAGGGCCTGGGTGCAGGGCCCTGCTGGGAGCTGCCAGGCACAGCTCGGAGCAGGCCCGAGAGAAGAGAGGGGTAGAGAGGATGAGAGGGTAAGAGAGTAAGGTTCCTGTTACAATACAATAAATCTTCTGTGTTGAATATTCTATTTCTCAATAACCAATCTAGTACAAGATACAAATTCTATAGCATTTACATGCAGCCTATAAGAATCATTACATTACCATACTGTGTTTCATTTTAAACCCTAAAAACTCCTCTTTGGACCCCTTCTGCTGAGCTAGTAGGGTTTGCTTTGACTCTTGGACCTGCCTGCAAGCAGAGGGAATTGTTCCATCAAAAGGGGATTACCTTCAGTCCAGCCATACCATTGTTTTCCAGTTGTTCAGTAACTGAGATATCTCAAAGCTTGCTTTCATTTCAGTCTTGCTTATAGTTTCTATATTGTCAAAATCTTTTGCCAGACAATCATATTTATAAGGCTTTCCTGTTTCATCTTCTGCCAAGACTTGGGCATTTTTTTATCCCTCAATCCAGCTGTGTTGTCCAATCCAATCCAGCTGTGTTGTTAGGGTTAGGGTTTTGAGCATATCCTCAATCCAGCAGAATTTTGCTCAACCCTGAATGCTCTTGGAATATTAATCCCTCAACCCAGCAGGTTTTAATTCTGGATGCTCTTGGGCACTCTTATCCCTCAATCCAGCAGAACTTTTAGAAGCCCGTTTTTTCCTATTTCCTAGTGGATTGGGCTAGGAAACTCCTCTGCTCCCTTCCTCCGAGGGGTCCAGCCCCTCTCCCAGACCCAGTCCCAGTTCCCCCGGGGGTTCTCTCACTCCTTTTAACATTCACTTCGTCTCTTTACTGGCCACTTACCGCGGAAAGTCGGAAACGCAGCGTGGGAGACTCCAGCACTCACTTGGCAGGTCTGGGACAACCAGCCCGCCTCTCATTCACACACATTCATCCCCCCGTACCTGCCCCCCGAGAAATACTTACCAATCCCTTTTCCTTCCCGGGTTCTCCGTGCACATTGCTACTCTTAGGGGGCCAATTACCGCGGTTGTAGGGAGCCTTTTTCCCTTCTCTTTGTTTTATTGTCTCCTTTTGTCCTCTGTGACCTGCGTCTGTCGGTCAGCCCAGGGGAAACAGAGC
This sequence comes from Geothlypis trichas, assembly GCA_009764595.1. Lineage (NCBI taxonomy): Eukaryota > Metazoa > Chordata > Aves > Passeriformes > Parulidae > Geothlypis > Geothlypis trichas. The sequence goes on from WSPJ01000229.1 coordinate 4,789, forward strand.
GAGGCTGCCAATGGGGCAGGGCGCGCCTTCCCCACTCTGACTCTCCTAAAGCACCGGCAGCGAGGTGTTAGTAACCATCCTCTGCTACCAAATTGTGAAAAACGCCAATCACTTGTTTTGAAAAAGTTTAAAAGTTTAATAGTAATAAATAGGTTATAAAAATAGTAATACAATTAGAGTAATAATAATTTGGACAATTTGAATTAGGACAATATGAGACAACAAATACAAAGAGTTAGGGATGTCCGGGTACCTTTTTCTGGGCAGCAGGAACCCTAAAAAGGACACCCGTTAACACAGGATTAACCCTTAAAAACAATAGCCTGTTGCATATTCATTCACTTCATACATGATGCATAAATTCCATTCAAACACAGGATTCTGTCTGGTCATCATCAACTTCTTCCTCTGAATCCTAACAGCGCCTTCGAGGCTGGAAGAAGTTTATTTCTTCTGATAAGAGAGCAATAAATTCTTTTTCTGTGAAAGATTTAGGTGTCCTGTGGCTGCTATCTCGCCGCAAGTCCTTTCTTTAAAAAAGTCTCTTACCAAGCATAGTTCCTATTTTAACATTTTTTTAATAACCTAAAACTATATTTAACCCACTACTTAAGGGAATTAATACAGTATTACTTTCTAACACAAGACGTATCATATTCATTTTAATATTTGCGAAAACCCAATCACAAAATATGCATTTTTCACAAGTATAATCCCACGTGCTTCCAGTCTCTCCCAGTATGGTCCCAGCTGCCGCCAGCATGGTTCCAGTTGCTTCCTCAATCAACTCAGTGAGTCCCAGTTTGATGCCATTTGCTCCCAGTTGCATGGCAGTATGATCCCAGTATGATGTCAGTACAGTCCCAGTCACTCCCAGTACGATCCCAGTATCCCAGTATGATGTCTGTACAAACCCAGTACAGTCCCAGTCACTCCCAGTACGATCCCAGTCCAGCCCAGTCCCTGGCAGTGCTGCCACTGCTGGGATCCCCCAGCCCTGTGTGCGTTCCCCCCTGGCGGATGTGCCGAGAGGAGCCCCAAGGGCTGTCAGTGGCCAGGCAGGGTCCCCAGCAAGGCCCAGTTTGGATGTGCAGCCCCCAGTTTGCCCAGTTTGCCTCTCCTTTGGCCCGGGCCGGGTCCCCCCACCCGCAGCGGCTGGGAGCAGCCGAGAGCCCCGCGCTGCCCATCCCGACCTGTCCCGGCTCCATCCCCGCTCCTGCCGCGGGCTGCGAGGGCTGCGGGAACGGGGCACCGAGGGTGTGGCTGCTGCTGGGGGAGGAGGAGGAGGGAGGGAAGGGCAGGGATGAAGGAGGAGGTGGAGGTGGAGTTAGGGGGGAGGAGCAGGGGGAGGGATGGAAGAGGAGGGATGAAGGCAGAGAGAGAGCAGTGATGGAAGGAGGAGAAGGAGGTGGGGTTAGGGAGGAGGATAAGGGGGGATAGAAGGGGAGGAGCAGGAGGAAGAGGAAGAGGAGGGACAAAGGCGGATCAAGGCTGAGCTGAGGGAAAAATGCGGTCGATCCCTGCCTGAATTCGCAGCCCCCACCTGTGGGATCATCGCCCCCTTCCATCGCACCAGTGAGCAGGGAGGGGGAGCTCGACCCGGATATCCCAGGGGGTCCCTGGGTTGGGTTTTTTGGGGGGATGTTTGGAGAATGAAGAAGTCCAAGGCTGAGCAGAAAAGGCCCCTCAGGGGGACATTGGGGGGTGGCGTGGCGGCTGGCGGCAGAGGCAGCCTGGAGGAGCAGAGCCCTGTGTCCCCCAGGAGCCCAAAGTGGGGAGCCCAGAGAGGGGGGAGCGCCGCCATTGGCGGGAGCCTCAAGAGCCTGGAGAGGGGCAGGGGGGACTCCTTGGAGCCGCTGCAGCCCAGAGCAGAGAATGAGGGGAGAAGGGAGCCCGGGAGCCCAAACAGCCCCGGCATCCCGAAATGGGGAGAGCGAAGCGGGAGGAGCTTTTGGGATTGCTGGGACTGCCAGCAGCCTGGGCAGGGCGGGCACCGAGGAGAAGGGGGACCCCCAATCCAAGTGTGACCCTCAGCAGCTGGGACAGGGGGGAACCCCCGAACAGTAGAGGAGAGGGACCAGGGACAGGGAACTCCTGGGAGGCTTTTTCAGGGCTGAATCTTGGTGTTTGGGAGGGTTTTCTGGAGCCCAGATGGACTCAGGCAGAGGGACCTTCAAACTCAACGTGCTCATCCCTTGTTTTCCCCAAACCAGGATTTCCCATTGACAACTCCTGGGAGGCTGCAAAGAAGAGGGAGATGCCCCAGGACAATGAGGCAGGTGAGGAGGAAGTCAGTGTCTCTGGAATGCTTAAAATCAGAGGGTTTTGGGAAAGCAGCAAAAGACAAGCCTCAGAGACAGTAGAACTGATTTGAGCTTTTTAGCAGCCATAAGATTGGTCAGCAGAAAAATTATCTAAGAAGTAGAAAGTAAGGAGAAATAGAACAATGGTCTGTGCATTAACACTTATCTAGAATAACTCCCTAACCTGTGGAAAAGTTTATCTAGCAAGATATTAGGAAGTTCCAAGCTTAATAATGGAGCTCTGTGCATTGTGTTTTAAGGCTTACAAGCAGGTATTGTATTTGAAATAAGCAAGCATTGTTTTACCCGTCAGTGTGCTTATAGTGCTTGGATAGAACTCCTGTCAATATGCTTTTGCTTTGTGTGATTGGTCAAAAACCTTTTAAAGTAAGTTTTAACATGAAGTTCTTTGTCTGCTACCTGTGATGTGAGCTGCTGGCATCTTCCCATTGTCATGACCAAGTAATGAGACTGATGGTGGAAAATAAAACAGCTCAGGACGCGTTCCTAGCAGTCCCGTCCTGTTTGTGATTTGTGCAGAGCCCCGAGCTGGCGATGAGTGCCCCTTTCCCCTCTGTGCTGCTCCATGTCCCAGCCCAGCACGGCCCCGGCTGCAGCTCAGCCCTGGGGGGATCTCCTTGCCCTTGCCTGTGGCACGGAGGCAAATCCCATCCTGTCCTTGTCCTTCCTCCCCCAGAGCAGGAGCTGAGCATGGAGAGCAGGGAGGACAAATGGCCGCGGCAGAACCTGGTGGAAGAGGCCGTTTGGAGCGGCTCCACGGCGCAGGAAGCCAACGGGGAGGAAAAGGCCCGGAGATGCCGCACGAGGAGGGGCTGCAAACGCAGCTGGCGGGGATGTGAGGGGGAAAGAGCCAGCCTGGGCCGGGAAGGCGGCCGGAGATGGAGCCAGAGCTCGGAGCTGGTGCTCCATGAGCAGCTCCATGATGGGGAGAAGCCCCACACGTGCGTGGAGTGTGGGAAGAGCTTCACGCGGAACTCTCACCTGATCAAACACCAGAGGACCCACACTGGGGAACGGCCCTACAAGTGTGGGGAGTGTGGGAAGAGCTTCAGCTGGAGCTCCAATCTGATCAGGCACCAGAGGACCCACACTGGAGAGAAGCCCTATGAGTGTGGGGAGTGTGGGAAGAGCTTCAGAGAGAGCTCCAGCCTGGTCACGCACCAGAGGACCCACACTGGGGAGAGGCCCTACGAGTGTTCCAAGTGTGGGAAGAGGTTTCAGACCATCGCCCATCTCCTCCGGCACTATCAGAGTCACACAGAGGAGAGGCCCTTCCAGTGCCCCGACTGCGGGAAGGGATTCAAGCGCAACTCCACCCTTGTCACCCACCGGCGCATCCACACTGGGGAGAGGCCCTACGAGTGTGATAAATGCAGGAAGGGCTTTAAGACCAGCTCCCATCTCCTCCAGCACTATCGGAGTCACACAGAGGAGAGGCCCTTCCAATGCCCCGACTGTGGGAAGGGATTCAAGCGCAACTCCCACCTCATCAGACACCGGCGCATCCACACAGGGGAGAGGCCCTATGAGTGTCCCCAGTGTGGGAAGAGCTTCTCCAGGAGCTCTCACTTGACCCAACACCAACGGAGGCACCGGTAAGGGAAGCCCTGCGAGTGCCCCGAGTGCGGGCAGAGCTTCGTGCGCTGCTCCAGCTCCATCCCCCACTGGAGGAGGCACTTTGGGCACAGCCCTGGTCACTCCCATTCCCTGTGATCCATGTTGGGAACACTCTTGGCTGCTTAGCCTTTTGGTTTGGCCTTAATTTTCCTCTGCTTCACCTTCATCCTTTAAAAACACCCAAAACTGGGTTAAATGAAGGAAATTGATTGAATATATCTGCAGTTCCATAATTTCTGAGTTGTTTTAGAGGGAATTTAGGATTTGGGGACACGTTCTGTGTGGATTGCTGCTGTTGCTAAGAGGCAGGAATTGGATCTCACCCTTCTTGTGTTGCTAAGAACTCCTCCCCTGCCCCAAACCCCAACTCCACCCTTGGGATACCCTATAAAAACTCCACAGCCCTGCCTTTGCCCTGTCTTTGGGGGGTAAGAAATGGATTCCCAAAGGATCAGCCCTTTTCCCACTGGATTCTCAAAGGATCAGCCCTTTCCCACCTGATTCTCAAACGTTCAGCCCTTTTCCCACTGGACTTCCAGAGGATTCTGACTCTGTCACTATTTTTTTTTTTAGCTTGTACTACTGCATTTGTATTTTTAATTTTTCCTAATAAAGAACTGTTATTTCTTCTCCCATATCTTTGCCTGAGTGTGACGGTGGTTGCAGGGGTTTTCAGAATGACAGAGAGACGAGGATGTGACTCCATGATCAGAAGGCTTGATTTATTATTTTATGATATATATATAACATTATGACTATACTAAAAAGAAATAGAAAGGAAAGGGCATCTTCAGAAGCTGGCTAAGCTAAGAATAGAATAGAAAGAATGAAAAACAAAGGAGCTGACTCTGACAGAGAGCGAGAGCCAGCTCTGCAGTGACTGGTGAGTAAATCCAAGCATCTACAGAAAACCAATCCCAGGTGGACCTGTTGCATTCCACAGCAGCAGATAACCATTGTTTACATTTGTTGCTGAAACCTCTCAGCTCCAGCTGGAAAAATCCTAAGAAAGGATCACAAAAGGTGTCTGCGACACCTGAGAGCCCCTTATTTCAAAATTAATTATTTTTTTTATAGTTTAGTAGTAGTAGTAGTAGTAGTAGTAGTAGTAGTAATCAGAGGTAGGGGGTTTACATTTTCCATTTCAGTGGAGGTTCCTGAAAGGGGGAGACACCCCCAAAGATGGGCCATGTAAAACAGTTCCTGAAATATGTAAATTAGTTTATGGATATTCATGAGGGTCTATGAATATGCACAGCCGTCCCCACTCCGCAGATTTTGGGGGGGGGGGTCCTGTGTCCCCCCCAGCCCCGCTGGCGCTCTGCCCCTGCCCAGTGCCTGCTCCCAGTGCTCCCAGTAAAGCTTCCCAGTTGGCCCCGCGGCCATTTATTGGGGGGCGATGGGGAGGGGTTGGGGGGGGCGATGGGACGGATTTGGGCAAAGGGAGGGGGGGAAAGGGTGGAGGCTGGGCCCGAGGGGAGCAGGAGGAGGAGGAGGAGGAGGAGGAGGAGGAGGAAGAAGAGCAGCAGCACCAGAACCCTGAGGTTTCCCCACCCCCCCAAAGCTGCAGCCCCCCCGGCCCCGTCATCATCGCCCCCTCCCCACATCCTGCAGAGAGCGGGGAGGGGGAGCTCAAGCATTGATACGAATCTCTAATATATTAAAAAAAATTTAATATGATTTTCAAATTAATAAAACTTATTAAAATATAATGCAATGTTTTAAAAATTAAAATTTATGTATTTTTAAAATTTTAATAGTAGTTAATAAACTGCCTTCACAATATATAAAAGAAACACATAGAACTCAGAATGAAAATCTTCCAAAAACATTCCTCCTCCCTGTCGTGGTTTGAGAGGAAGTGAGTTTTTTTGGGATGCTGTGGTCAAAGCAATCAGTGCTCAGATTTGAATACTGGCACCTGGTGTGGCCCCTGAGGACATGGATACGCCTCTGAGAACACAGGGGGTTAAAAGCAGAGAACTCCCAGGGGAAGCTCTCTTGGTTGCGGTGGGTGAAAGAGGTCAGAGCTGCCCTGCCCGGCTGCGGGCTGGGTGCGGGAGGGGAAGCCATGGGGCCGGGTGAGGTGAGCCGGGCCTGGGACAGAGAGGGGAGGTGAAGGCCCCTGCAGGATGGAAGGGTGGAGGAGCACCAAGGGGCATCGGGCAGCTCCCCTAGAGAGAGAGAGAGAGAGAGAGAGTGCCGGTGCCTGTGCCTGTGCCACCTTGAAATTTGATAGCAGGGCCTGGCCGAGAAGGAGAACGGGGGCGGGGGGGTGCAGAGAGAAGGTGCCCTGCAGGGCCAGCGTGGGAGTTCTGGGCAGGCAGAGCCTGAGATTTTAACCCTTTTCTTGGGTGATGGAAACCTTACAAATGCTGATCCTCCTGGAGTTGAATGAGGAGAGGGATAGGGATGAAACAGGAGGAAATGGGCAAGTGTGATGGAAGTCCATGCAAGTGAAAGATGCCCGAGAGAAGTTTAGAAGAATCCTAGGTAGGAGGAGATGATGGAGTGGCCTTTGGCTGGACTTTTCTTGTACATTTTTCCTGTGACACAGAGACTGAATTTAGGGGGGAGGCAATGGCTTGGAGCCAAGAGAGTTCAGTGTTGTTATGTGAAGGAGTGTGGGAACAGAGACAAGGAGTGAGGAGGGTGGTGGTGCCCTCGATCTTCAGTGAAGAAGATCTCTGTTCTTGGAACTCCTCAGCCCCAGGGTCACCCACAACCCTGGACTGCTGTAACACCTTGGATGTAATACATTGCATTTTGAAGAGCTGCCTGGAGTCCTGCATCTGTCATTCAAGCTCTTACTGTGGCGCCCAACATGGGGTGCTGTTACTAAGAACCTGAATGAAGGATGTGGGTCTCCAGGCCTGCATGCAGCTGGAGCTGACAGCTGTAAGCACAGGCTCTGTCACCCATAACCCTGGAATCCTGTAATATCTTGGATGTAATCAACTGCATTTTGAAGAGCCGCCTGGAGTCCCACATCCCTCATTTAGGCTCTTACACAGGTGCAAATGGGCAAATGTTGTGGAGTCTGGCAAATCTAGGGCCATCTCAATACACCACCTTCATTGCAATGATTGATGCCGATACCAACCCAGAGGCAGTGGGCTCTGTCGCCAACAAGCTCAGAACTTACGGGTATGATCAATGGCCCAATACAGGCTCATGTCTCTGCCGTGGTCTAGGACCTCCAAGAGGAGATGAGGAATATGACAGAGGAGGTGAGGAAGAATAGTTCCCACACGGCAGCAGTGCAAGTCACAGGCCCCAGTCAGAGCCCAACGTCCCCCAGTTAGACAGAAAGGGTGCACCCCACGAGCTGACCTGTGGTTCTCCCTGCATGACCATGGGGAAGACATGGGAAGGTGGAATGGGAAACCCACTTCTATCCTGGTAGCATGGGTGCATCAACTCAAAGAGGGAAACACTAATCAAGGGAGTTCCACTAAATTGAAGATAGCCTCAGCCTCCCATGACCAAGCTGCCAGCTATGATATCCCCTTGAAGGAACCTCTACCATCTATGCCCAGGAAAGAAATAATAACCAGGGTTAAGGGGGCCCTGCCTGTAGCCAGGAAGAGGCATGGGAAAACCAGATCTTTGGGCAGTGTGGATCCAATGGCCTGGCACATCAGAGCCACAAAAATATGATGCCTTAGTTGATACTGGTGTGCAATGTACCCTGATACCATTGGGACAGGCGGGGGCAGAACCTGTTTCCATTGCTGGGGTGATGGGGGGATCACAGCAATTGACCCTGTTGGGAGCTGAGGTGAGCCTGACTGGGAAGGAGTGGCAGAAACATCCTATTGTGACTGGCCCAGAGGCCCTGTGTATTCTGGGCATATTCAGAATTCCTCCAGAACAGCTTTACAAAGACCCAAAGGGACTCAGGTGGGCTTTTGGCATAGCTGCTGTAGAGGCAGAGAACATGAAGCAGTGTGTCGCAGACACCTTTTGTGAAAAATCCTTTCTTAGGATTTTTCCTGCTGGATCTGAGAAGTTTCAGCAACAAATGTAAACAATGGTTATCTGCTGCTGTGGAATGCAACAGGTGGATCCGTGATTGGTCTTGTGTGGATGTTTGGATTTACTGACCACTCACGGCAGAGCTGGCTCTCGCTCTCTGTCGGAGCCAGCTGCCTTGTTATCATTCTTCCTATCCTATTCTTAGCTTAGCCAGCTTCTGAGGAAGCTCTTTCCTTTCTATTTCTTTTTAGTATAGTCATAATGTAATATATATATCATAAGATAATAAATCAAGCCTTCTGATCATGGAGTCAACATCCTCGTCTCTTTCTTCATCTGAAAACCCCTGTGACCACCATCACAACTGGTGACCCTCGACTGAAGAGGACGCTCATCACTTGGGGAGACCCCCAGAGGAGCATTTGCTGCATTGGGTAAACCCCGAATGTGTGGCATTGATGGTTGCTTCACAAGTGACCACAGAAGTGGATTCTAGCCAGGAGCTGAAGAACTGAAGATCTTGATTTGGACAGTGTGGAGAGCTTTTGGACACCTGGCTATCTGAGAAGGGTCACGTTGACATAGTACCACTGGTTAAGCTAGAAGGAGACAAGTACAGGAGCCAGTAGTCAGTGTCCAATAACAGGCAAGGACATTGTGCCCTTGGTGCAACATTAGGATAGGGAGGAAAATCTTTGGCAGAAAAGTGAAGAATAGTTTCAGTAGAATAACTACAAGAATGCAGAAGTAGGCATAGTTGGCTGATAAATAACTAACCAATAATGAGCTCGCCTTTGCAATATATATGAGCTTCATTAACACCAATATAAATATGGGCACCTGTCAATAAAGTCCGAGATTGGCTGATGGCTTGTGTTAAGTCCTGGGTTTCTTCCGCTGTTCCAAACAAAATGGTGACCCGTACATGATACCGGTGACCATGAGGGTTCGGTGAAGGAGTTCAGGTCCTGTCGCAGCCAGGACAGTGAAAAAGCACCGCTGAAAAAGGGGGAGGTGCCACGCCCTGAGGGAACTCACCGGAGGACCCGGCCGATACGTGCTGCCGAAGCCTGCAAGGCTGCGAAGAGCGTTCACGATTTAATATGGAAAGGCAAGCAGCATATGATTTTTTTACTTGCTTTTTTAAAAAGCGTCAGGTTAAGGGCATAGATTTGCAGAAAGAGCTTCCTGGGTTGTTAGCTTATGGGTATGCACAGGGATTCTTTCAAAATCCTCATACAGTTCATGAATTAAGTGAGTGGCGTAAGTTTGGGGATAAGCTGTTGGAGGTAGTTCTGGATGATGATAAAACGGCAAAGAAGTTAGCCAAGTTGTGGCGAGTGGTGCATAATGAGTTATTAAAATATCAGGTAGAAAAGAAGGCTGCACAGCAAGCTAGTGTGGCTCATGACAGGAATAAAAGTTATGGGGACTGGGCAGACTTTCCGCTAACCCCTGCTACTGCTAAAGTTATTCTGCCTCCCTCGGCCTCTGCCTCAGGCAGAGCCCCCTCCCCTACAAATTCCACAGCAGAACTGTCTGCAGCGTCTGCACCGCCTGCGCCATGGCCAGAGGCTCCATCTCCCCCTCCCAGCAATGAGCCGATCCCTGAGGAAGAGAGTGCCCTAGCGGGGGCCATTGCACAGGAGAGGAGGAAGGCATGGGCAGCGGTAGCAAAAGAGATCGTGGATTCCAGGGATAGTGAGGCTATGGCAGCAGCCATGGAAGTTGCCTGCCCGGTGGTGTTTACTCCTCTGGAAGGGGGTGGACTGCAGGCAGTGATCACTGCGTTAGATTGGAAACTGTTATCGCAGTTACGGTCCACAGTTAGCCAGTTTGGCATTACAGTAGAGCCTACAAAGCAGATGCTTGACTATATTTGGAGGACCCAGGTGTTATTGCCAGCCGATTGCAGAGGAATTGCGAAGCTTATCTTTACTCAACATCAGCAGCTTCTGTTTAATGCACATTGGCAAGCACTCTGCCAGGAGTGTGTAGCAGTAATACGGCAGCCAGGTGACCCATTACAAGGAATAACCTTAGATGAATTATTGGGTGTAGGAGCTTTTGCTCGAACAGAGGCGCAAGCATTAATCGGTCCCAATAAATGTCGAGAAGTTATGCGACTAGTACGCCTGGCTATAGACAGAATAAAAAATCCAGGTGGAGTTCCATCGTACGTGGGGATAAAGCAGGGTAGAGATGAGTCATTCGGATCATGAATAGACAAGGCAGCTATCGAGCGAGCAGGAGTCCCTAATTACATGAAGGGTGCTTTACTGAAACAATATGCCCTCCAGAATAGCAATCAAACTACGAGGAATGTACTAAATACCCTAGGAGCTAATTGGACTATAGAAGAGGCTTTAGAATGAATGGCAAATGTGCCCTTAGGGAGTCAGGCGATGTTAGTAGAAGCTATTAAAGAGCTAGGGATAGGATTGAGGGACCAGGCAGCCACCTCCCAGAATCAAGTGTTAGCAGCACGCGCGCCCTTACAGGCAGCAGCAGCAAATACTCCGCGGGCTCCATCCACTGGCCGATTTAAGTGTTGCCGGTGCAGAGGCATGGGACACACGCGACGGACCTATCACGCAGCTGATGTTTGGCGTCAAAGCTGCCACTCCGACACCCATAACACCAAAATTTGCCAACGTCGCTCGGGAAACATAAAAGCGAGCGTGAACACAGCCAACAGCTGCTGCGCCCAGACACAAGTAGCAGCTGTCAACACCTCAGCCCAGCTCCCCTCCAGCCAGCCACTGCCGGCAGTCTCGGGCTGGACGTGGCAGCTTCAGTAGCAGTAATGTTGATGACCACTCGGCCAGAAAAGGTTCCGACTGGAATAAAAGGACCAATCGTCATTGACGGACAGCCTATGGGAGCTTTGTTACTGGGGCGATCATCGGCCACTATGATGGGATTATTTGTTTTAACTGGAATTATCGATGCCGATTTTACTGGGGAAATTTCTGTTATGGTACATACTCCTTTTCCACCAATACGAATCGAGAAGGGACAGAGGATAGCTCAATTAGGTCCATTGGAGCAAATGACTAAAACATTGCCCCCTTGTCAATCACAGTTGAGGGGAGAGCGAGATTTTGGCTCCACTGGAGGACTTACTCTATTAACAATGAATTTAAATGACCGGCCAAAATGTACTGTATTAATAGAATGTCAGGGTAAGAGGCAAACTTTGGAAGGTTTATTAGATACTGGTGCAGACTCCAGCATTATTAGCCCAGATTGCTGGCCCCACAACTGGCCATTACAGCCAACCACAGTGACAGTTACCAGGGTTGGAGGCCTAACGCTTGCAAGAAAATCACCCATGTTATCCGTAACTATTGACAGAAGAGTTTTACGGAGTGTTTCCTCAGTTGTACCTTTGCCCCCTTCTGTGCAGTGCCTCATTGGTGGGGACATTCTGGCTCAAATGGGAGTAGTGCTGACAAATGAACACCCTTTGGGCTAGTGGCCATTGCATGGACTTTCCCAATCCCACTAACATGGACTACTGACACAGCTGTGTGGGTTAAGCAATGGCCTTTAAAAAGAGAAAGTCTGGAACAGGCACATTTACTAGTGCAGGAACAATATAAACAAGGTCATTTCCAGTTGTCAATAACCCCATGGAATACCCCTATTTTTGTTGTTAAAAAGAAGTCGGGAAAGTATCGCTTGCTACATGACCTATGGGCTGTAAATGAACAAATGGAGCCTATGGGTGCTTTACAACCAGGTTTACCTAACCCAGCTATGTTGCCAAGGGACCGGCCACTGCTGATTGTATGTTGCAGACATTCTTTGTGAAAAATCCTTTCTGTAGGATTTTTCCTGCTAGAGCTGAGAAGCTCAGTAACAAATGTAAACAATTATTATCTGCTACTGTGGAATGCAACAGTCCACCTGTCATTGGTCCCCTGTAGATGTTTGGATCTACTGACCACTCACGGTGGAGCTGCTATCGCTCTCTGCCGAGACAGACAGACCTTTGTTATTCATTCTTTCTATCTCCTTCTTAGCATAGTCAGCTTCAGAAGAAGCTCCTTTCCTTTCTATCTCTATGTAGTATAGCTATAATGTTATATATATATCATAATAAAATAAATCAAGCCTTCTGATAATGGAATCAAGATCCTGTCTCTTCCATCCTCTAAAAAACCCCTGTGACCACTGACAACAACTGGTGACCTCGACCAAAAAGGACACTCATCACACAAATGGATTCTAGCCAGGAGCTGAAGAACTGAAGATCCTGATTTTGGACTGAGTTCACAGCCAAGGCTGACCACAGAGAGAACCTGAAAAGCCTCCAGGAAGATGTATGGAAACCCTAGCAGCGCCGTGCAGCTGGCCAGAGAGTGTTGGACACTGTCTCAAGGTACTGTTAGCTTTTCCCCTCCTGAGGATGAGGCCATTCGTAGTTTGTGGCTACTGCTCTGGAGATTTACTCCCCCAGAGGCTGAGGTTCCATTCTCCCCTTCAGAGGAGAAACTTATTGCCCTCTGGCAAAAATGGGGTGAAGAGGATGGAATTCTTGGAATTTTCTTGTCCCAGAGACATTTATATGATTTTTTTCGTTGGGCAAAGCTTTTTGGGTTTTTTACAAATTTGCTATACGCCCTCGACGTCTTCCTGTGGGAGTGCATGGACTCCATTTTCCAATTTGCTTTGGATCGAGGTTTGGAATATCCTCGGATTTATTTAACATTTAAAGCTCTTTTCCCGGTTTTGGAACGGAGAGCAGCTGTTTTTCCCTGGGTTGCTAAGTGCAACGGCCTCGCTCCGTTTCCCCCGACTCCAGCTAGAGGAGACCTTTTGGAGGGGGACAAACTGCTGCCTCTCAGCCCATCTGAACACAAGCGGAGGGGCGAAATTTTCCCCCGAGCCGAGAAAGTTTTTTTCTCTGCGTTTTCAGAGCATGCTCAGATGGAGCTGTCTTTTTCCCCCCCTTCCCTCTCTCCGGGGAATGAAGAGATGGGGGCGGCACCGGCCTTCAAGCTCCCGCCTCCCGGACCCACCCCGAGGCCGCCTCCCTGGCCGGCACCGAGAGCACAGCGGCGGGCCCCGCCTGCGAGCCTGGAAACATCGCCGCCCCGGCCAGTGTTGAGAACACAGCAGGCGGCCCCGCCCGCAGCTCCGCCGGCTTCCCCGCCTGTGCCTGTGTTGCTAGGCGACAGCGATGCGCCGCTTTTGGAAGCTGCAGCTGTGCTTCCAGCACCTCCCTCGGAGGCAGAGTGCGTGCCTCGGCTGCTGATCCCGAAGCTGAGTGACCCAACAGCGGCGTGTTCCCGCTCGCCCCCGCCATCCCCACCGGCCGCACCAGCTGCCCTGGAACTGGCGGTTTGTTCGAACTCAGACCGTCCCGGGCCGTCTGCGGCAGTAGCGCCAGCAGCCGGCCTCTCCTTCAGTGGAGGAGGCGTGGCTCAGCAGCTCGCTGTGTGTGCTGCCCGGCTGCCTGCGTTCAAAATCAGCATTCTCGGCGGGCTGGGGGGTGTTTCTTTGGGGATTGCTCCAGGGAGATTGTTATATCTCCCGGCCCTCGCGAGCTCCAGCGGCGAGGGAGCAGTGTGTTCCAAACAGCCTGCCTTTGCTCCCCAGCCCGGAGGGGGTGGGGGTGATGCTTGGAGGCACAGGGCACAGCCAGAAGCAACCATCCCTCATTTGCTGTGGGGAACAAACATTCCTATAGCCGAGATGAGCATTCTTGGGAGACCTTCTGTCCCCCCACCGCTGGCATGGCTCGATTTTGGGGGAAGGAAGTGTTTGGTCACCCATTCTACCACGGTGACAAGGCTGACCCTGCCTTGGGGCCTGGGCCTGGGCTGCTTGACTTGGCTCCTTGGCCCAGGTCCACCTCCCGGCCTTCTGTTGGTTTTGGGGATGTTGTTCCCCCTTCTGGTCATGGACCACCTTTCTGTGGGCCAGGTCTGGGGTTCCTGATCCTTCCACATTGGCCAGGGTCCCCCAGGGCCTTTTTCTGGCCGCTGCTGCTGCTGCTCTTTCTGATTTACGAAAAAAAAAAAAAATTAAATTAAATATAAAGAGTTGAAACAGCTGGCAGCAGCTCAAAAGGATTGAAGGGCCAAAAATCACATTCAGCCCAAGTTAAGGGCTGTGGCATGACACTCTAGCAGTTGCCTAAATTATTTGATATTGTTTGATGATTATTGATGGACTTTTCTGTAAGCAGATTGTTTCAGAACAAAAAGGACTTCCAGATATGCCAAAGAGGAACATCATCAGTCCATGGACTTTTCCTGAAACTCAACTGCTTGGACTTGAATTGTCTTTGCACTGGTTTTGGCATTTTCTTATATTGTAAAATAGTTTTAGTAATATTACAGAATTGTATATTCTACAGGTGAAGAAATTCCCTGTGCATTCCACACCAGCATTTTTCTTTTTCAATTTAACTAAATAAAGAAAGGTGAGATGTTGCAGACATTCTTTGTGAAAAATCCTTTCTTAGGATTTTTCCTTGCTGGAGCTGAGAGGTTTCAGCAGCAAATGTAAACAATGGTTATCTGCTGCTGTGGAATGCAACAGGTCCACCCCTGATTGGTCCCCTGTAGATGTTTAGATCTACTGACCACTCACGATGGACCTGCTGTCGTCTCTGCTGAGACACAGACCCTTGATTTTCTTTCTTGCTATCTCTCTCTTAGCTTAGCCAGCTTGAGAAGAAGCTTCTTTCCTTTTCTATCTCTATGTAGTGTAGTTATAATGCTGTATATATATCATAACATAATAAATCAAGCCTTCTGATAATGGAATCAAGATCCTGCCTCTTCCATCCTCTGCAAACCCCTGTGACCACCGACAACACAATGCCACACCTTCTCCAGCAGGAGAAGAATGGGCAAACTCCAATTGGTTTAATTTAGAAAATGTTATTATAGAATATGTTCTTTGCAACATGAAACAAAATTCAATCTGGGCAGAAATAATAAAACCATCCTCTGCTCCGTTTTGGAAGCCTGTCTCACAGCAGCCATAGAAACTCTCTTTATGCGAAAAAGTGAGGATAATGCTACAATAGACTCCCACCAAAACCCAGCTGAAATTTTGCAAAAACAATTAGATGGAGAAAGAAATGTAAATAATTTATTACAGGCTGCCTTGAGAGAGGAACGCTGATTCCTCAAAAGAGGCAGAGGAGAAGGAAACTCCTCACATTAATCAAAATTTCTCTCAAACACAATTAACTCTGATGAAAAATTGTGGGAAACATTGCTGTAATAGCATAAAACCTCTAATTAAAACAGAATGCAGCTATATCAATAATGAGGATCTTGACACACACATAACCACCAAAGAAATCCCGTACACTGCTACTGAATTAACAAAACTTGCAAAGCAGTACGGGCTTCTCCCCCACAGATCTGAAACAGAACACAGATGCCAAGTGTCTCTCACCGAGGGAGATCAGATTCTTTTTTCAGAACAAGGAGCCGGTGGGTGCTGGGGACATGGGGTGTTCTTAACAACGGGAGACAGACGCATCCCATGGTCCCTGACTCAGTGTGCAGCTCATTGGGCAGGGGGGCTCAACCCCTTGGAAAGGGGAGACCTTTTAACCAGAGCTGGTACCCCCGGCCAAGCCCTTAAAAACATTCACAAAGCTGCTTGCTTGCAAATGATGCATGAAAGAAAATCAACTACAAGCTATGAGTCACCAATGCAATCACCTGTAAAGCCTGAAATTATCACCCCTTTAATTCTAGGGCTTTCAGAACACTTCAACCTACAACAACTCTCCTTCAAAAAACCACAGTAGCTGTATCTCCTGTAGAAACACCTAATGGATTTCTTAGCAACCAGAACGACCCTTTTGTTCCCCTTTATGACCTGCTGAGCAAAGGGGTGAAATGGGATTGGACTCCTTCTCAGGAGGAAGCATTGCAATTGCTGATTTTTGAAGCAACAGCTCCCCAAGCACTGCACCCTGTCCATCCCACAGATCCCTTTCAGGTGGAATGGGGATTTGCCTCCTCAGGGCTCTCAGTGCACATTTGGCAGCAGAGTCCTGAGGGTCCAACAAGGCCTGTTGGTTTCTATTCCTGTGGTTTCAAAGATGCTGACAAAAGATACATTGCCTGGGAAAAAGGATTGTTTGTGGTTAGCTTGGCTCTCATAGAAGTGGAAAAAAACCTTAGCAATTCAAGAAACTTGTATTGCTTGGACAGCAGCCAAGAGAAACTTGCCTCTGTGATGAAAGCAACCCCTCCTTTCTCCTCTGCTTTGCTAACAGAGAGGGAGAAGGCAGTGCTCAGGTTGGGGAACTGTTAACTTTATGGAGTATTTTCCAGTGTGAGGGACAGAATTCTTTTCTTGTCTGTATTTACATCGAGTCCTATGCTGTGTTTATATTTGTGTTGGTCCAGGCTGATGCTTTTAAAAGAGCTACAGGAGATAATACTGTTAAAGCAATGCAGGGATGGTTTGGAATTTTCCTAAAACCACAGGAAATTCAATCTGATAATGTTTCTCACTTTACTCTCAAAGGTGTGCAGGATTGGGCAGAAGGTGAAAAGATTGAATGGACTTCTCACACCCCTTACTATAGATGGGGGGTAAATGGGTGTTCCAAAATCACTGCTTTTTGCCCCACAGCTCCAAGCACAATTCCTTCACTACTGGGACCAGATGATTTCAAGAACCCAGCACATCACCCTGGACAACCTGTTTGGGTGGACTCCCCCCTACTGTAGGGGAAGCACCACTGCTGTTCAAAACCTCTCTGGCAATTCCATTGTTGTAACTTTTTCTGCCTCTTCGTGGCCGAGTCTGTTGTGTTTACTTTTACAGGTGAACTCCGAGGGACATGAAGACCTGATAAACCATGATAACACAAGTGATGGACAACAGAAACCATGTTTACCCTTCCCTTTATGGTAACACCAGATGGTGATGATATTACACATAACATGTAAATTAATTGAACTTGAATAAATTGGCTGCCACATCCAGAGATTTGACCAAATTACAACAACCATTGCAGTCATCCTTACTGGCATTGAGAATCAGTGGTTGCTATCAAAAATTTTACCAAATTGGGAGAAAGTAAATGAAAATGATCACAAATTGATAATTAATCATCTTGCTGCTACACAAAACAATGTTTCTCTGGCTCTCAGCTGTATCCAGGCACAATTGTGGATGCAGTCAGCTGCTGCCTCAATTATAAGAGAAGGTGAAGAAGGCACTTTTCCCACTGAAATTTGGAAAATAATTTGGGACAGTGCCACTGACTTTGAAAGAGAATTCCAATCCTGGTGGAACCTGGTGAATTTTACCTATGACCCCATTTCTAATGCAGCCACAGTTTTTGTGTTAACCATGCACATTGCCTCAGAGCATTTGATTTTCCCTGTTATAGCATTAGAAATTAATTACAACAGAGCTGTTCTCTATCCCATAGAGAATGGGCCCCTCAAATTGGTGAGAAATAGCAAACTGTTAATTTAGAATCTTGTATTGTCTGAGAACATTAGGGGCTCCCCTGTGAAAGCAATGCAATCATAGCTCAAGACATTTGTTTGGACATAGAGCACAATATCTGTCATTTTGAAATTTGTCCTAAATGGACTTCTCAAACAGTTCTTATATATATATAGGCAATAGATGTGAATGCTTTAGAACCATTTGTGATTTTGTATTCTTAGACAATGTTGTGGTAGATACTAAAAATCTTTCAGATTTCTGTGCTTGTAACTTTACCAAGACTACAGGATGTGATTTCTCTTATGGAGCTCCAGTTACCCCTCACTACCCATTGCAATCTAACTACACACTGATTCACAAACTGATGCCTACTCCTGTTGGGATGAACCTCACTTTGGTAAGACAACTGCTGCTCCATGGAGACTCAGTTGAAATCCTTGAGAAGATTGAGAAAAAGCGACAGAAAACCCTGGTGACTGCTCATCACAGTGTGAGACAGATACAGCGTGTCATGGGAAGAGTGGAGAAAGATGCCGAGCACAGGGGGTGGGATACTCTTTTAGGTGGGCTCCTACTGCCACGGGTGTCCTGAACAGTGTGTGTCATCCCATTGTTATCCTTTTGATACTAATTCTGTTTGGTTTGATTTTATCAGCAGTCCCATTCCTTATGACTTGGAGCATGAAACAGCTGACAAGATTGATGTCTGTAGTTCATGCACACAAATTGGCTGATTCCTCTACACTGTGGACATCCCCAAGACATTTGACACAAAGCAATTATGAATGAAGCATATGTGTTTTGGAATAATCCTTACTTTCCATTTATGATTTTGTGGGAATTACTTTTGATTTTTAGTGAATTGTTAGAAAATAATTTTTTTTAAAATTAATACTTGTATTATGATTTGTTTATTCCTTTTGGTTTTGATTATTTGTGATGTGTTTCAAGCATTTCAAAAATTGTTATAAAAGTATTATTGTTTTATTAATCAACCATTTGTGAAAATTGTTATGATAATATTAATTATGATTGTTTATTGTTTCCTTTTTTCCCTCCTTTTCCTATCCTTTCTTTTCCTTCTCTCTCTCTCTTCCTCTTTCCTTTTC